>JASANE010030103.1:0-30940 GCA_030248225.1 Trileptium ribeirensis | reverse complement strand
TGCTAATATTTAAGGTCAGAGGTCCCAGTGAGGATAACCGGGTCTTCAGAGATTGTTCTCTCACTTCGGCGAGTGTCGGCTTACCGCGTGCGGCATAACGAAGGGGATCCGCGCAGTCGTGAGATGGGTTAGGCGACGCTTGTCCAATACCTCAGGGGATTCCGCTACACCCCCATAAAAACATATATGAATTTTATTTGCCGTACATTAAAAGGGCTGAAGACACTACATTTCTTACCTTGTAACAGTCACTGAGCGCATATTAACCGGAGTGGTTCCATTTTTCGTCGCTGCGCGATTAATAAGTTAGTACAGGGACAACTTAGTAGCGAAAATTCAATTTACTTCACGATATGAATGTGCTGGTGGTGTCAGTGCATAAAACAAGAACCTATGGCCGGAATGAGTTTGGACAAAATTAGCACTTGCTTTACTTCAGCTGCAGGTCATAGCTGGAACTATAAGATTATTATGAAAATGTTGATGAGCAGTATGGAAGTACAAAAGTTATTTTACTAATATTCGTTGACGTATGACAAATGACAGCGTCTTATAGATGCATTTTGCCATCTTCTCTTCAGCATCCCGGCTTAAGAAAAATATTCGACAGACTTTATTTTTCTACGCCCTAGCTAAAGATCGAACTTCAGAGTTAAGTAATGTTTGTATCACCTAAACATTATATTTTGGAGAGATTAGTTTTTACGAAGCAAATCAATTGATTGCGGAAATTTTGTAAACGGTTCTAAAACTATTATTTAATAGTTTCAGTTAAAGCGACCATAAAATTTTAATATCGGCCCTGGGGTGAACGGTGCATGTGTCACTGGAAAAGAAATGAAATTTTCTGGAATTATAGAAATAAATGTTTGTAGCAACCCCAAATTGCCTCGTGCTGGTGCAATATAGACAAACACATAATTACTAGTGCCACTACTAGCCGCTTTACTTATAAATTGATAAGTAGAAATAGAAAATGGTTAAGATTCACTGCTTCGAGGGTTTATGGAATGCTTTCGAAAACAAAATGTTTTATTATGTTGCAATGGGTATGGTTTCACGCACCTATAACGCTGCAGAAGACTCTAATAGCACCATTTTTTCAGAAATTAATAGGTAATGTTAGATTTTTAAATTTGGTTGTACCTATATGTCTGGGATTGTCCTATAGACCCCCGGGTAATTAAATCGGATGTTAGTAATATCATTTCGAGAAGCGTAACGTTGGGGAGCGGGGGGAGGTGGCACGTCTCCCTGTGAGGTCTTCGTGGGGTGTCGATGGGCGCTTCGCCCTAATATTGGCACGCCTGCGTTACGGTGTTGGGCTAAAACAGCAGCCTTAGGTTGATCCGTTTTTAATTGCTCCGTCCTGTAACTGGGTGTAATTTCTGTTCTCACACCAATTAAACAATGTGATTATAAATCATTAAACATCAGCCAACAAAATGATCAAATTTCATAAATTATATCTCCAGCCTAACTAAAATGGTCGATTATCCGGTGACAGATATGTCAAAATATAACAAAGCGAATTCGATCATAATTGTTACCAAACTTATTCATGCATGAACTGCTGTGCGACAAATCTTGTTATCGCGGGGACCCTTCCACCTTAAAATGTAACTGAATTAGATAATTCTTTCGTGTGACAAATCTGCTGGGAAGGGAACCGTCCTATATTAAAGGATTGGGATTATAGTAATTTAGAACGTAACCCAATTAGAAATATTTTAGTACGCGATGGTGCTAGTGAATCTTTTGCCATGAGTTCCTTCTGAGTGACCGTCTCAGCGGTGTGCGTGATACCTCGGTACTCACTAGGGAAGGATATATGCCTACTCTGGGTGACAAACACCAGCTATGGTTACCATCGGAAGATGCTGGTGGCTCACGAGTCGTCCAGCTTATAAGTTAATAAAAAGCCAGCAAGCCGTTACCTAAAAACCTAACGGACTTTGTGGGCGACAAAACACAAGAAAAAGTCTCCAGTCATGAGTTAAATCGCTTTGTGGACGACAGATCACAAGGAAAATAGCTCCAGTAATGGATCAACTGGCTACGAAGTCAATGGCAGCAGGAGCAGGAGCGTTTGGGTAATAAATCAATGATGGTCGTCTCAGCATGGCACATGAGAGAACTCATTGAGGTCAACGAGTGCCCCACGCGGCCCGGGTAGGCATCAGGTTGCCCGTATCCATTACATTTCTGTCTACCCCGGTCTAAGCCTGATGACCCAGAGAGTCCTGACGATGGGACACGACATTGCGGAATTCAAAATTATCGTGGAATGTGAGTGAAATGTGAAAATTTTTGCACATCGTGTAGCTTGCGATTACAGGCAAACAAACACAGTGCACTTATTTGTGTACTATAATAAATAGAATACATGGTATCAGTCGGATTATGCGATATATACACAACTTATCAATTATATATATATTGCATAAATACATCTATTCGTCTAATCAATAGTATATGTATGTAATATATATACAATTGATTATATCAACAGTAGATGATAATCCATTCTGCGCTGAATAGTTTAACACTCTGCTGTTTTTCTTGTAAACGCTCGCGTTAGTGTCGCAGTTATTTTCACTCTTATCACCCGCTCAGGTCATAAACCTGAGGGGCGGGCGGGGATGTTGGTTGAGATCGAACATGAGCGCGACATACTGCGACCATTAACACAATCTGAAGAATGTCACACTTAGCAGTAGGGTCGGCTATCATCGACTCTTGATTATATCAAAAGTCCATGATAGACCCTTTAAGAAGAGTGTTGCAGACAAGTCACACTACGTTATATACGTTGTGGGTTGATATGGTTGATTTTTGTCATAAACCTGAGGGTCGGGCGGGGATGTGGGTTGAGATCGAACATGAGCGCGACATACTGCGACCATTAACACAATCTGAAGAATGTCACACTTAGCAGTAGGGTCGGCTATCATCGACTCTTGATTATATCAAAAGTCCATGATAGACCCTTTAAGAAGAGTGTAGCAGACAAGTCACACTACGTTATATACGTTGTGGGTTGATATGGTTGATTTTTGCGCCATTTACCCATCTTTTAGCGAGGGACAAATTTCCAATTTTTGTTCTGCTTTCCCTCACCCCAACTTTTGTTCAAATTTGAAAAAAGAATATTGTTAGAATAAAACGGTAGTTGTTAGCAAGGCAGGACAAAAGTTGGCAGTCCAAGACGAAAGTTGAGTGGGACAGAAGAAAAGTAGAAACTTTCAACCGCTACAAGTTGCACAAATACGCTTAAAATATATCGCGTTTATCGCTATACCGAATATAACGTAGTGAGATTTAAGTGTCGCTCCTCTTCTTTAAGTTCCTATAATGGACTCTTAATTATATTGTATTTATATATTGCATAATATATAAATTGCTTAGATATTAATGCAATATATTAATTGTATGCACATCTTACAGTTATCACAATGTGTTGCAAGAAAGAAATTGCTTAAAAGCCCTTTTAGTACGAGTACCTCAAAACTTAACCAGAAATCTTATAAATCTAAAAAATAAACCTTGTTCTATTCAAAATAATATACATATTTTTAAAGATTTGAGGACATAAATATATTATAGACAAAATACTTGAAAAAATTATATATAATATATAAATCATAAATAATATTATTTATCATTCTCAAGTTATAATTAACAAATTTGAGCATAAAACAAAAAAAATCGCTGGAAAATAAGCATAAGATTTGTGGGTAATTATATATATATTAGAGATTTTGATTATTCAGAAATTCAGAAGAGTCTGTAGAATTTGTAAAAAAATACGATATGCATAACACCTAAGACAACAGCACTGCTTAATGCATATCAAGCGAATCATGATTAGGTTCGTCTTGTTTCAGCGAAAAACGTACAAGTCATAAATTTTTTTACTAATGATTTTTAACTTTCCTGTTTAGTGAAAAATTACGACCCGGAACTCATGTTACACGCTTTTTGGTTCGCACCAAAAACGTTAGCGTCTTTATCTTTAGATCCCTTTTCCCTAGACAAAATCCGTCAATATTAAAAATATTTTAACAATTTGGGTACCAATCGACTCAGGTTATGGAGATGGCAAAGAAAAAGAGTTGAAAAAATTGTTATAAAAATGACCGACAATATTCCAAACCTATTCAATTAAGTGAGTGGATTGGTAGCAAAATTATCGCTGCGTGTTTACAATTGACGAATTTAAATCCGTCGAGTGGTTCTTAAGAAAAGACCCTAAAAACGTTTATTCGATTGGTAGCTAAATTATCGCTGTGTGTTTACAATTGACGAATTTAAATCCGTCGAGTGGTTCTTAAGAAAAGACCCTAAAAACGTTTATTCGATTGGTAGCTAAATTATCGCTGTGTGTTTACAATTGACGGATTTCAAGCCGTCGCGTGGTTCTTAAGAAAAGACCCTAAAAACGTTGATTTTTAGTCTTTGATTAAATGTCTAACTAAGTAAGCAAACAGAGGAGAAATAGAGGCTATTTGCAAACAATAACGTCACATTAAAAAATATTTTACTGCTGAAGCTGCAACGGTTTTTAGAAACAAAACTACCCAAACCAAACTCTTGGAGCGTTTGATTTTAAATCGGCATCAATGTAGTTGTGCTACTAACGTGGTGGTTGTCTTCGTCAACTAAATCCCGTGTACTCATTATTACTGAAGTCGGTGCAATTATAACAGATGATTTTTGGACAGCGCAAATGTTTGCTCTTGTACTATGGCTCCTACGTGGAACAAGTTCAGGAGCCGTCTGATGCGCACCTGATCTCGGATGCTCTAGGTGATGCAGAACTGATGTCGTCGATTCAGGGCTTTGACCAGTTCCGCTTGTACAGCAACTGTCGTCCGACGAACAGCCGGGCTCTGACCTACCAGACGGTGACTGTAAGCCAGATCCGGCTCCCGAGCCTGTACCCGATCCGGAACCGGAACACTGGGCCGAGTCCGGACAGCCGCTGTCACGATAGTCTTCATTGTACGATGATGACATCAACGCGACGGGTAGCTCACGTGATCCAAATCGATCTTGATCATGATGATTGATCCTGATCGTGTGACTTGGCGACGAGTTGTGGTCACGATGCTGATCGATATTCGTTGTTTTATTGTTGTTGATATCACTGTTCCTTCGAATCCGTTTGACGTCGGCATCGTCTTCAGCAGCAGCTGAAATTGCATCAGCGGTCGTACAACAACAGTCGGACGATCCGCCACCTCCACCGCCACTGCCAGTTTCTTTCCAATGTATTCGAAGTCCCAACGAGGAAGTGTATGCCTTGCGCCCGCAATCGGGGCACGCTGTGGTTGCTGTGTGTGGCCGATCGTCGGAATGTGTTCGTTTATGAAGCTTTAAATGAACGTACTGAGTAAAACGAGACTCACAATGCTCGCACGCGAACGGTTTTTGACCGCTATGAAGTCGGAGATGTGTTTTGAGATTCGACGTTGAGCTAAAACGCTTTTTACAAATGTCGCATTGATGCGGTTTCTCGCCTAAAATAGAAATAAAATGTATTATAATTTATTAATATAATTTTATACGAGAATACAGTGTTACTCCACTAAAGATAAGACACCACTAAACGTTATTTTTTGTCCCTTGATGCCATCCAAATTTCTCTCCTTCCGCCGACTGCGTCGGAGGCCTGCTTGAAATTAAGGCAATTTTAGCAAAATGTATTCCAAAATTAATTATAATAAAATTTTAGTAACATGTTCCGAATTTTACATTTTTAGACTAAATTATGAGTACCTATCCAAGAATTTCGACTCTACTCGACACCACGTTGGATATCTCCGGGAACCAGCTGCCTTTTAAACGCCAACCGACTCTGGACACCTATGATCTAAATATATACATACATATTCACATGGGTTTCAGCTATTGACTGGAGGTCCGAACCATTTAATATTGTAAAGACTCCGTTTCTGATTTAGCATCAGTTTTCATTTTAGTGTCCCATTCTTGAAAATGTAATGTTTGAACACATTAATGCAGTTGATATTAAAAAATTATCAAATCGTAGCCTATGAAAAATCATCAGCAGAACTTTGTTGTCTCTGAGAAGCAATTTTTGAGTTTTTAATCACATGTTTCGATCGATCATTTGCTGAGGCTTTTTCAACTAAAACATTAATTTTTAAACTGAAATGCTTATAAATGGCGAAGACCTCAAATGCCTAAAATCGAAGCTTAATCCTTTAGAAATACCTATTGCCTATACGAGTGCTAGAATTGCAGTGGGTTATAGATTTAAATACGTCGCCTTTACTTAAATTTCCATCTTAAATAAACTAGAGCTGTTTCAGATCATAATGAAATAGATATAACCATTCCTGGTGTATCGTTAATGGCAAATAAACTTATGGATTAGTGAATTCTGACTGTACTGAGTGAAACGAGCAAAGCGAACAATTCTTAAGAGCCGTATAGTAATGAAACTGGATAATATCCGTTATTGAATTTTTAGGTTGACACGCATCTCAATTTGAACGGGTGGATCAAGGCGCGCGATAGATCATTTTATTTGTGGCTTTAGTTACTTGCGAATCCCGAGTCTACTATCTTTGAACTAAAAAAATGGGCCGAATGGGTTCAGTTCGGGTCCCGAATGAGCCCGATAAAACATGTTATGGATTGTATCTCGATAAGTGATGCAGGTATCATTTTTATATAGTAAATAATGCTTGATATGGTTATGTATAAGGCTGTTCTAGGACGGAGAACTTGGGTCAAATCCCCAGTTTGGTCTTTCAGGCTCTGCCCCTATCCACAGTGAAAACTTAAGTCCATCCATGCTTTTAGGCGCTGTTTGTTCTACACGATAAATGTCCAGGAATTTTGGCCAGGAATTGGGGTTTTATTGTATTTATTTTGAAAAAAGGCGTGAGAGAAAGAAAGTCCCGTGATACCTATTATCTATCCCATGTAATGTACTGAAAATCAGAGCGAAATGGACCCACCCATAGCAGGTTATATCTTGTTATATTTCGATCTATATATATGCAGGTTTGGCTTGTAAAATTTAAATTTGTATCAGTTTGTTTCATGTTGAGACTCCGTTTCTCAAAAAAGAAGGGAGGTATATAAATGATTATATACCCCCCTTTGTAAACCTGCACATTCGTAGCATTAAGAGTGTCCTAAACTTTAACCACACGCCCAAATTCAATTATGGACTGATTGCAAAGGTATTTCTTTGTTATATATACATACATGCTTATATATGTCTATTTTCAAATTATTGGCAAAGTAATGAATTTTGCTGTATAATAGTTTTTGAAATTTCAAAACTGTCGTGTCTGATGTATGTGTTAAAATAATGTTGTGTATCTCATTTGTAGCATATGATTTTGTCAGAGCCTTATGGCTCTGATATTGTTTCGGACTTCTTTTATAATGTGTGTTGTACCTCGTATTACACCTATAATAATAATAATAGTAAACACTTATATTGCACTATTTCGACAAACGTTACACAGGCGCGTTTTATAAATACGATCAATGTCAAAATAAATGCGTTTTCCGTCTATTCGTGAATTGTAGTCGTGTTAGGTTCCGATCCCTTAGGTTGCTGGGAAGAAGATTCCACGATATTGGACATAAGTGTCGAAAACTATCGCTCCGACAAACGCCAATACAAAGAATTTGGCTAGCAGCTAGTCGGGACACGGATGACAATTGCAGCATGCCTCTAAGCAGTGGCGGCGTTCCGGGAAGAGTGAGCATTGAAAATTATAGTTAAAACTTTATACAGTATGCGTTTTTCCAGGGGTAACCAGTGCAGGCCATGTAATACTGGAGTGATATGATCTCGGATTCCGCTTCGGGAAACAAATCTGGCGGCGCTGTGTAGCAGCATCTGAAGTGGGCGAAGTCGTGTATTTGGCAGCTGGTAGTACAATGAGTTGCAATAATCCAAGCGAGACACAACGTATGCTCGCATAATCATGTGAGTAGTATTATCGTCCAGTCTGGGACGTAACCGCCACATTTCGTTAAGTTGCCGGATACTTGTTCAGGATACGTTTATTATATGCTGGTCAAATTTCATACGCGAGTCTAGTGTTACACCCAGTAATTTAATTGAATCTGAAGGTTTTATAACTTGATCACCCGCTACGATCACCCGCTACATATGATGTATGCAATAAAAACCGCATAGTATCTGAATACTTGGTTGAGCTTTCACCATGGGCGGAACAAGAACGCTGACGCAAACGGCACTGAGATCTAAACTACGATGACATAGGGATGCTTGCAGCAGATATTACGCAAGGCAGCGCCAAAAAACTTCGTCGTTGTTGTAAGACACCTTGGGATTCGTTGAAGTGGACTTTTGCCGGGCTGGGTTTCCATGCGATATGTTAGTGTCATGGTTGCTGGTCTCAACAAAAAAGTTTGTACATTGGGTGGAGTGTTAGAAAGGGGGAAACGTTTGTACCCATTAACCCAGCATCTGTACGAAAACTGGATAAACCAGTTAGTATCTAGCGGCAGATGTCTGGGCCCGTGGCTGGCTGTCATTCTGGCTATCAGGCGCGTCCCCTATGGCGATCTGGATGTTAAGCTATCCTTGTGCGCAGAAAATGCGCGATGGTCAGCAGTGAACTTGGTTGACCGTGGATCAACGTTGACAATGAATTTGCACTTGCGTGAATTGTTTGGAGCGGACAAAATATTTTTCAATCGGTTCCAAATATTCCCACGTAGGAATTGAATTCCAATGGGAATCAAAATAATTCCTATCTATACCATGAATTCCCATTCCCATGACCACCCTGCATACAACACAGAATAACATGCGCACACATGTCTGTTAAACATGGAGGGAATAACATGCAGCAAACCTGTTTTACCAAACTAATGTTTACTATTTTCTAAGTTCAACTAAAAACTTGCCAACAATCTGTACCCGAAAACAAGTTGCAAACCGCGATGTTTCAAAGTTTGAATGCTCAATTTTTGCAATATTTTATTAAATTTTGTTTCATAATTTTTTCATTATTTATAATGATCATGTTTTTTCAGCAAAAGTTTGAATTGCGATCACACGTCCAAATTAAGCAACAGTACTTGACCAATTAATACATATGTACATATTTCTACACCTAATCTTGAGCCGTGCCCAGGGATTCCGAATTCAACCTTTTGCAACACTAGGTTCCATCTAGTGGCGGATCCAGTAATTCACGGTGAGGGAGACCCCGAGATGCTCACCCAGGCCCACACACCTCCCGAAGCGCGGCACCGTCCGCCCCCCCCCCACCCTTCGGGGTACGGGTACTGCAACCCTTCCTCAGACGTACACTAGGCATGTGAAAGGTTTTAGCACTACTAGATAAATTTTAGGGCGATGCGAGTGACCATTTTTGAGCCAATATTGTAGAGGCTGGCGAAATATTTTTAGTACTCCCCTGGCATACGTCCCCCTGATATTGTCTATCTTCTCAGCCGACTGTGCCTACGCATATTCATGCTCTGGCGGAAGGAGATCCGACTCATTGATCTCCTGCAGCCACCCTTGGTTCCATCGGCAAATGTTTGAGAAATTACCTAGCACAAGCTGGCGCCGGGATCGATCGTGAATTTGAAGCAAGCTAAAAAACATAAAACACTTCTGGAGTGGCGGTAACAATAGATAGAACACATCTGGGTGGTACAGGGCCACCAGGAATAACTTCTTTCAAAGCAATATTTATTCTCCTCAAGCCAGATTTACTACATCTTCGCGCTGAAGGATAGCGGAAAGTTTTGGGGAAATTAATGAAAATTTGAGAAAATCTAAAGAAAACGGCCAGTCTGCGCTCATTTACTGTGATGAAACAACGAAGGACATGCCCACCTGCTTGATTTGTGGGGGCACTGACCCCATGACCTCTGTTCCCTCAGCGCAATTTGCACAAAGTAAGCTCGGCGGGAATTAGGTTGCGCAAACTTCTTAAATTTTTACAGTTTCTGAACTTTTTGACTTGTTTGATTTCAACCGAAAACAAGTTCCACCGGTAGTAAAATAAATCGTCGACAGCAAAGATTTGAAATGCAATTTTTTAAATTTATAAAATGCACTAAAAGTTCAGTCACGAGGTCCTCATATCACCTGAGCTCCCAGCAGGGGTTATGGAGGGGAAGGGGAACTCTGACCTAGTCGGTGATGTCTGATATCGTTCTCGTAAAATATAGTGTTTGTAAAGATTGCAAGTCCTCAGGGGCTTTGCAAGAGGGTGGGCAGGCGGGCCGCCCCCTCTCCCTTGACAAACGTGAAAAAAATTAAATGATATGGTTACCGTTCACTAACCTGTATGTACCAAGTTATGCTTTTGCAGGTGTGCCAACTGCGTAAACGTTTTCGCGCATACGTCACATTTAAACGGTCGCACGCCAGTGTGTGTTCTCAAATGAACTTTTAAATTCGATAGTTGTCCGAATGTTTTCCCACAGCCGGGCCAATTACACTCGTAGCGAAGTTTACCGTTGACTTTTTGTAGCGGATAGGGTAGTCCCTTTGCTTGCGCTGGTGGCGGTGCTGGCGGCGGAGCCATTTCGGCGGAGTCTGCTGTAGTACGGCCAGTTTCGTTCGCCATGTTACCGATATGGTTTTCAACCGGACTATGAAGACGATGATGATCACCAGCTCCAGCGGATAGGTTGAAATCCGGAAAAACAAATGCCGGCAGTGAGGGCAAGTGTCCAACTACGGGTCTTGGGCTATCGACATGGTGGAATGGGCCGCGAAAACTGCTAGGTCCAAGTAGACGAGTAGAAAACGATGAGTTGCAGTCGCTGTTAGGGTATCGGCGAATACCTTGCTCTGGCGAAGTACTACATAATTGTGGACAGTAAATGCGTGCTTGATGTCTTAGACGTGTTGGCAAATCTTGACCGCGTACCAATGCCGCGTGTTGCTGGACTGGTGTCGAGTGTCGAGCTAGATAGACTGCGTTTGCCGCACAGTAGGCAGCAGCTGCAGCATGTGACGCGGCCAGCATGTTCGTAATCGGTGAAGCCGAAAACAAGCGCGACGATCCTGCGTTGTAATTGCCTGATCCAAGGACACACGAGCCAGGACGTAATGCAGTAGCTACGCTCGCAATTGGTTGGTTCGGAGCAACAGAGTCCGGGGCTACAATTGTTGACTGTTTAGGATCCTGGTTCAAAGAGCCTAGATTGTTAAAGGATACGCTGGCTTCATTACTAAGACGAGTCAACACTTGATGGCAGCTGATTGTGGCAGCAGGTCCATCACGTATGTTCGAAGAAGGGATCTTACTCGCTGCGGACAGCGTTGATGTTGGTGCCACTGCTGGATTATGGAAAGGTAGCTTGCTCGAATTTACCGATGGTGAGGGCAACATCGACATTGATATCCCAGAATCATTACTACTATTGTTCATGATGTTGGTCGTGACGTTGAAACTGTCCTGTGATTGAAGTAAGCATGATGGCGATGGGAGAAGATTGCTAGCAGTTGTTGTTCTTGTTGATTCTGCGATATCGTTATTTTGTTGTTGTATTTCATCATTAGCTACAGCTATAAGGGGCTCAAGTTTTGTTGAAGGATTAAATTCGTGAAATTGCGGTCGAAATAATTGCAGTTTAGTTTTCGTTGTTGACAGCGGTGTAGTTGTTGCTGGTGGTATTGAATGATTTCGATTGAACAGTGGCTCATGCGTAACACGAAAGTTGGTTTCAGCATAGTTACCAAGTCGACGCTCTGAAAGATTTCCAGGATTTGTATGAGAGATTGTAGTACCGCAATCCACTGGTTTAATAACACTATCGTCAACTGTTCCGGTTGTCCTATTCCTGTTGTAGTAGTTGTTTTGACGAGATTCATGCATTACTGTAGTATTATTACAACCAATATTGAGTTGTGGCGTTGTTTCCTTTTCGACTTTGACAGTTCCGTAACTGTGCAGTTTCTGTTCAGTTTTTCTTTTTTCATTTTCCCGTGTTGATAAGGAATTATTTCCATTGTGTCGTTGGTTTGACCCTTTGTCAATGATTGGTGTTGGCCCCAACGATATTGGATTTCGTTCGACAACGGTCACAACGCCGGTAAATGGCTTTGATGATGTTGGTTTTTGTTGAGTTGTCGATATTTTCATTTCTTGTTGTGATGATGACGGTACCTTGTTCAAGCTACTATCGCTAGTTATTCGATTGATATTGCAGTTGTTGATTTCAGTTATCTGTCGAAGAATTTTGTTCGTTTTTTCTTGCGGTTCTCGGTCAAACTTGTGTAGTTGTTGGTCCCGGATGGTCAATAGTCCCCCGCCGGCTCCATTTTGAAGTGACGAAGCGAATTTATCGTTGGTTATTATAAGCTGCTGTTGTTGTTGCTGTCGTCGTAAATCAAAAAACGCTGAGGCCTGATTCTGGTCACGAGCACGATAAAGTTCGAATATCCCGGTCTGCTGGGATTTGGGTCTAATATCCTTGTCGTCATCTCCGATTTGCCGAAGTCGTCGTAAGCCGTCGACGTTTGGGGTTAAAGCAGTCGTGGAATGTTGTAAGCGTTTCAGTTCAGGAACTTCGATGATCGTAAGCGAAGTTTTGCAACCGTCGTTGCTGGTCATAAGTAAAGGAGAAATTATAGGAGTAACGTTGAAACTACTTGTTGTTGATCTGGTGGCATCTACAATAGGAACCAGCGGTGGCGGAGCCCCAAGGCGATCATGTAAGTCATGATGTACTTTTGGAAGCGTCTGAATTTTGGTTGAAATAGCTAAGCTCGCTGACGAAGTTTGCATAGGGCTATCCTTGTCATCCGAATGGCGACAGTTATCGTTGCTCTTGCTAGGATTTTCCAATTGCAATCTCGTGCTTGTGGCACTTACTGAGCGAGTCCGTGTACTTCTTACTCTTCGCTTCAAACTCAAATCTAACGGTCCAGCTTCAACCGAGCTTGAATCGGAATCAGCATCGCTACCAGCGTTTATTGCTATTCCTCCATGGTTTGTCTGTTTGGTCCCAAGTGCCTCGATCCATGATGTTCCTGTGGAGCTGCTAGAAACGTTGTTGGGCTTTCCACCGAAATTTGGCCAATGGTACACGCGTAAACTGTCATTAAATAAATTTTTCTCCGGTTTGCTTGGCTGCAGCTGCTGTGAAGGAGATCCAGGCTTGGCTAATCCAATGTTTTTGGATTGATGGAATGTTTTGTCGCTGGACACCGGTCCGCCACAGGTGTCGTCATGTACCGCCCATTCATGGCTATGATAGCCGTCGTCGTCGGAGCTGCCTTCTGCTGCTGCATCAAAAGTCCGATTTGTTGACCCAATAATCCGCCATGGACCTCCTCCTGATCTCGCCGATCCTCCATCATCTTCACTTGTGGTAGTAATTGTAGTGGTTGTAGTTGTTGTTGTTTTCGTCCAACCAGTCTGACAAGTACGGCGTGAAATTGCTGCTCCTGCTGCTGTATCAGATGACGCTGCTAGTTCCAGCCGTTCTTCGCTATGTGTTAATCCCGTAGTACTTGCATGAGTTAAGCCGCTGCTGTTTGATGGTGAAAACTGAAGTGCCGATAAGTACGATGGAAGGCCACAAACTGTTGCTGTTGTTGCAGGATTAGTTATAGTTGCTTTGAGATGAGATACTGAAACAAAATAAATGTAAGTAAATCTTCTATTATAATGTTACAATAACAATTTAATGCCTAGATTCTTCGCTGGGACTTTTATATAAGTATTTACAGATTTTCCAAATGTTGCGGAAAATTATGAAAATAACTAGCTATTTATATCGATGTCTTTTAAACCCTGCTATTTCTTAAAGACGCAATAATCGTTACTGCACAGTTTACAATGTAATGCAATTTTATCGCTTTTTTGCAAACACAAGAAAATGTTATTAGCATTAATTTTACGGAAGTTAAATACGAAAATCAAAAACATAAAAACCTCCCACAAACAAACATTCCGTTAACTGTAGACAAAAATACGCTGTACTGTGATCCAAATTTCTGATTGCTAGCGGTGCGTATATTTCTATGAAGCTTAACTATACGTTGCCATATTATACCAAAATGTAACATCTTATTGGTATGCATCTGAGATGGAACCGGGTCACCGGGTCTGTGATCACATATCTAGCCTGGTCACCGGGTCACGGTGTGTGACCCGATGACTGGCTCGGTCTGATTCAAAAGCCGAAAGCACTCTGCTCTGCGCTGCATTCAACATAACAGAACAGTGCCTTTTGCTTCGTTTTTATCTGCTAGACTCCTCCGCAGAGACACAATTAGCCTCTCTGGGGTACGTAAAATAACGTCTGCGGCGATGGTTGCTCTAAATTCGCAATAACAATCCGAAGTGAACGATGAAAGGTTTGTTGAAGATTGTTGGGCTGCTTTGAACGGCATTTTCGTGCAACGCAGCCGGAAAACAAAGTTTAAAATCGCGGAGAGTAGTATGTGTTGCATTCTACTAAAGGTACTAATTTTGGCTCTAGGATTAGATCGGCTCTATAGCCAAGCCGATCTCAGACTGCTATGATGTCTGTGGAACTGAGCCTAGCCAAGGATCTGTTGCAGTCTAATGTGTCCGTAAAAGCTTCTAAAAATATCTAAAAGCAACTACGTTATAAGTTGGTTTGTATATTGCGTTCTCTCTAATACATATTATTGAATCACAAATTTTATTATTAGATTCCTAATCCGAAGAACGAAGATAGCCTGGATTTCCAATAGAAGAGCGGACCCGTTCGAGGCAGACATGATTCACGAAGAGCCAAGTCCAGCGAGAGCCTAAGATCAGGCTGCGATAGCCGAGGCGAGCTGACCTGACATGGTTCGCGAAGAACCGAGCCTAGCCAGAGCTAGAAAATATGGCTTTTTCTCATTTTTACTTATGCTGATTCAACCAAGTTGCTTGCAATTAGCTTACACACTACTTCATAAGTGTGACTTTCGAAACAAAGCCAAATGCTTGCATTTCATCTTAACACCTTACTTTTGTCCAGGACCGCAGTCTATGGCTAAGGCGCTACCAAAAGCGCAGTTGTAATCCGTCTGTAATTGTGGTCTGCCAGGCAGATATTCAATTGCTTTCCAAAACTGTTTCTTTTACAAATTCACAGATCATGTATAGGTTGCTGCGGAAAATAGCCTCATCACTGGGTAACAACCGTCCGGTTGACCGGGTCACCGGGTCATCATTTTGCATCTATGGTATGCATGGATTTTGTGGTAAAAGGTAAAACTAACCTATTTGTTCAGTTTGTTGATCATGAAAAATCGTTATTTGCAATGACCACGTCGTTCGTTGAGCTACAATCTAACTATGCAAATAAAATGCCAAATGTAGGACAAAAGCTAAGTACTTGCTCTTTCGGAATCATGCTTTCATGCATTCCTTTCCTGTAGCTTGGCTTAGGCCGCTATACGCTATATAATATGTCCCATTGAACTTTAGAGCAATGCTAATTATAGCATAAATCACTAGAATTATTTAGGCCATGCAGCGCTGAGGTATATAGTTATTTTAGGTTAACCCAGGTCGTGCAGATAAATAATGATGTTTGAGAATCCGCAGTGGAAAACTTCCGAGGTACTGCCTTCTACTTTTCAGGTTAGTAATTAATTTAATCGATAATGCGAGCTAACTGAAAAAAGTTTGCTATTTAAGAAAATTTGAATTTAAAAATGCCGTAATTTTGATAAAAAGGAATCTTGCAATAAAACTTCAAAACGGGAAATTTTGTGAGATGGAAAACGCCGTGAAAATAATTTTGGACAAATTTCAATAATAAATTAATACTTTCGTAGAAACAATCTTAAGCAATTAGCAGTGAGTTTCTAATAAAAGTAAGTTTGAAATTTTAATTTTTAAACTTTCACCCTCCGATAATTTACAAAATATTGTGTGCAATAAAATGTTCACTGCGAACAACTGCTTATTCTCCCTTTGGTTTACTACAAGTTTTTTTTAAATATTTCCAACATCGAGTTTGTCGACGTGCAAGAGTATTGATCTTACTTGACAGATAGCGAAGTTTAGGCGTAGTCTTTGTGAATTTGAAATATTTAGCGTTCGTGAACCACTATGCTTTCCTACGGAGCTTGAATTCAAAAGAGTTTTTCGGGTAAAGCAGAAGCAGGTTCCAAATGCATTTTGCGAAGCATTAAGTTCAACCAACTTTACGACAATCTTAAGTCATAGGCTGTTTTTTAACAATCGGACTTACATAATTTTTGATCAAAATTATAATCACAAGATAGCGGACAGTTGAGACGACGAGCAAACTCAACACAGTACCAAACAAGCAATTCAGTATCGGTCGGAATTGAGCGAATCGAATAGAAATAGATGTTGTTTTCGATCTAAAAGATTAAATGGCTAAATTGATATTGAATATCGAATCGATAAATAATGTGTGGCAAAATTAGTACCAAACAGTGTGCGTTTCCAGTGGGTCTAAATCATAGGTGTGCAGGGTCTGTCGGCTCCGGAGATAGATGGTTTTGGTACGTGGGAATATCACCGGGACGGAGGGTAGGGTATGAAATGAGGTGGGGAGCGGAGCGGCAACTCGTGATTTTCAAAATATCGTTAACGTTTTCCTCAGCTTTTGTTAAATTTCCGCAATTTTTTTTGAAATTTACCATTTTAGGTGCCAAATTACTCTTAATTTTTATTAATTTTCTAAAAAATTTGCGGCGCACGGAAGCAAATCTGGGAGCGGATGGGGTCAAACCTTCAGGGCTAACACCCGTACCCACTAGCAAACGCAAATGTGCAAGTGGAAGCGATACGTCAAACTCAGTTTATCACGTTGTACGTTTGCGCTCATGCGCTGACCTTGCGAGTTCTTTAACGAACTGGACAGCAGTGCTGAAATGGCTTAAGCAGCAGCTCTGCAGCCTTGAGGTTATGTCGTCTAGGTTCAATTCACCGACGCCGAAAAAACTTGTTCACATTAGGTATACTAAGTTCATATTATTTCATGCATGAAAAAGTTTAAGTATGATTTCCGTCACACATATACAACACATACACACGTATATATTAATAATACATAATAGTGTGTACATATATATAATATTTGTACAAACATATATTCTATCATTATCTAATCTGATACCATAATCTATCAATCTTTAGAATCAGGATATATTTAAGGAAATTGCCTGCTCCCAATGCTTTTGCGGCTCTGTCACAAAACTAGATCCTTCTCGCGGAGCTTTGGGTTTCTCTAATTTTGGGGATATATGTTCAATCTGAAGCCTGTTTATACTGTGATCTATGCTTGTATGATTATGTCCACTAATATTTATGAACCTGCATAGTCTCGACTTTGACATATAAATTCATCATTTATCAATTCATATCAATAGAATAACCGACATATTCAAATACAAATAAATACAAATACAAATTTTGTTCAGTTCCTATAGTACATGCGAGACTTTACATTTACTGCAGAGTTCTACGTCTGAAACGCGTTCATACGACTCAAGAATGAATAATCATTAAACGTCGTCCGCACAGCATGCTTATTAGCGTTCGCAGAGCGCTGCCATATATTTTTATGGTAAGACACATTTTAAAGAAGGAAATGTATAATAATTATAGCAGAAAAGGGAGGTAAACCTCGTCTCTTACATCTGCCTATAGTAGTTTGTCATGTTACAAAAAATAGGCGGCCTTTTTTTAACTTGTTAAGGTGTCATAGGTAGGTTTGTAAGTATAGAGTATAAAAGGAGAAGTATACCTGTGATACTGGGTTGGGGTAGTATCTTTGTTTGCATTTGCTATATATTTCTATCGCATTTTAAATAGTGTTTGAGGTCAACTTAAGTGAGCAGGGATTTAAAAGTTTTTGAGTTTAAAGCTGTAACGAAGATTACCAACCTGTGTGGTTAAGTTGTTCCAAGGACTTATAATACTATAATAGGATTTACAATAGGATTAGGGAAGATGTGGTTCAAAATGTTTGTTTTCAATTTAGGCTTGCGTAGGTTCAGCACGTGCCCACGCGTCCTAGCTGAATCAATACAGTGCAGTAGTTCCTCTGTGGATTTGTATTCACCGTTCAAGAATTTGAAAACAGTGATGAGATCGTAGTGTAACCTTCTTAGTGCCACTGGCTCAAGTTTCAAAAACTGTAACCGCTCGTTGTACGGTGCATATTGGAGGCCCTTGCGAGCGAATATACGTTTTGCAAAGTAGCGCTGAACTCGCTCAACTGCGTCTATATCACCAACATAAACTGGGGACCACACAGAAGATGCATATACTAGGATTCGTCGGAAACAGGTTATGTAAGTGAACAGTAGTGTTTCAATGTTGCAACAGGGAAAGCAACAAAACAGCGTGTTGGCAATGCGGTAGACCTTGCTTGTTAATTTGTTGAAGTGCGTTGTAAATTTTTAATCCTTAGTAATCGTAATGCCCAAGTCCCGGCAGGACTCAGTGGCTGGCATTGAATCTCCAGAAAACGTATTCGTGAAGTAAGGATTTTTCTTACCAATATGCAGTATTTGTCATTTTGGGTAGAGATTGTAAGCTGCCATTTCTTAGCCCAATTTCACACCTGGTTTAGCACGGTCTGCAGCAGAGATTTGTCTGTTTCGTTGCTTTTTGTTGCTAACGTTACATACAGTTTCACATCGTAGGCAAATAATTTAACAGAACGGCATGATTATATACAATTTAGTAAGTCATTAATATATAAGAGAAACAAGGTGGGACCGAAAATACTTCCTTGTGGTACACTCGATAGTACCGGTTTATAACTAGAATAAGATTTCTTTAATTTGACTCGGAACTTTCGGTTCGATAGAGATCTTTTAATCCATCTCAAGCAGGGTCCGGAAAACCCAAGGCATGATAGTTTGTATAAAACAATTTTGAGTGAGAAACTATGTCGAACGCCTTAGCAAAATCCATGTAAGCGACATCCACTGAAAGGCCGTTATCCACATCGCTTGCTCAGTCATGTACACATTCTATTAGCTGAGTGGTTGTAGATCTTCTAGTAACAAACATTCAATCACCTTTTCTTAGTGCCATATTAGTCCCATAACGATTATATATGTTAGATGCATAATTTATTAGCTTGGAACAAAAAATAACTCATTATGTAAAAAATTCAGGTGGCGGCGAAAGTAGAACACACAATTTCTGAACTGGTAGGATTGGACAGCGCTCTACACCACTCACGGTTTAATACACATGTCCTGCATTACATTGCGGGTCATTTGAAACGTGACGCTAGTTTCCCAAAGAGGTTTGTAACGCTGCAGATATTCTAATCTTAACAATTTAGAGCAGGTAGAAACTAATTAACATCAATAAACCAGACCAATTTGGCAGAAATATAACACAGAAACCTAGTTACCCGAATTTCGAGGTTAGAGTCAGCAAAACCATTTTTCTAAACTCTTTGAATGACGATTTGGATCACCCTTTATATCCTAGACTATGCGCCGTTTTAGTTTGTTCAACCGCAGAAAAAAATAAATCAAAATTTGATGATGATTTGTAATTGAAAAACGTGCTAATTTCCGGCGTTCCAAATTTTTTTGTCAAATTTTGAATTCAAAATTTTAATATATGTTCCTTTTGCCTGATTCGCTAAAATAATATGCTTGCAATTCAAATGCTTGAACCAAGTTCATACGTTCGAATTCGCTAAAAATAGAAAGCATTCTTTTAAATAATTTAAGTTCAAATTTTGAGCAAAATGTATGAGCGTGTGATCGCAGTGTAAAAGTTTTCCGGTTTCCTTCGGAATTTACCGGAATTTTTAATTTAGGTAAAATATACCTTCGATATTTGAATTTATCTAGTAGAATATTCGTTATAAATCATCAAAAATATGGCCTAGACAGCAAACTTAAAGTAATGGCTCTTTTGCAACTGAAATTGAATTTAACAGACGTTTGGGATCGTGGGTTGACTGACAGTTATAACCCAACATAATTCCACTGGTCGACATATAAACATATTACCTGACATGCCACCAAATTCTGCGTTCCGGTACTTTGCGCTGGATTCACATATCTCATCCAGTTACTGCTGGTCTCACAAGACGCATCAATAATACATTCGAGCTCTGTTGTTTCTTTGTTGAAAATCTGAAACAAAAATTATAATATATAGTTCACACAATTTCACATGAATGCTGTTAAATATGAGTGTCTAGCTACATACGGAGTAATGAAATGTAACCGTCTAAGTATCCGTCTAGAGCTGTATGTATCGAATCTTTGAACTGGGAAAGAGTTATGCTGACGAGAATAGGCATACGGAAGCAGAACAAGGCTTGTAGAATTGTGCTATATCGTCAAGTTTCGTGGGTTTACAAGAATTTTGTGATGTTTGTCTAGCTATATACGGAGTCTTGTAAATGTAGCCATCTGCGTGTCGGTCTAGAGCTGCATGTATCGAAGCTTTGAACTGAGAAACAGTTACGCTGACGAGAAGAGGCACACGGAAGCAGAACTATGCATAATTCTCCTATATCGTCAAGTTTTGTGGGTCCACTAGAACTTTGTGGTGAAGGTTTAGCCAATCGTCACATACCGCCCAACGGTTAGCTCGGTCCCTGTAAATTTCTACATCACACTAAATGGTACTATAACGCTGGCCGACCGCAACTTCTGCACTCGGACCTATTGTGAGTTTGTGTGTCGACCGCGAAAGAAGGTGGCACCATGGAATACTGTCGGCCAAGATATTGTTCCAGGGGCATCGCCGTTATTTCGTTTAGAGTTTGCTGTCAGTTCTTACCAATATTACACACCAAAAACTTTCTGAACACTCACTAACCCAACGTTTTAGCAAAAAAGTATTCAAATAATTAAATTTTGAAAAAAAATAAAACTACGAAGAACCGATTGTAATAACCTCAATATTACGGCGTTGTTCCCTAGTTTTGAATAGCGATTTCACTCACTTTTGCGTTGCATACTGTGCCCCCAACACACACGTACATAGTTTATTTCTACTTTATATATTGCAAAACATCAGATACTCCGATGCACCTTTAGAAATAGCTATTACGCTATGTCTGTTTTAACCCTATAGATCATGAAGTTATTTTTGGATCATGTAGTGGCCAGGAATTGAAACGCGATGATATTGTTGCAAAACGCGAACACAAACCAGTGAACAACGTAAGAGTTGATGCTTGGTTTCCTGAAGGAACATTGTGAAACAATTGAATAACAACGCACCTGCAAACAAACATGGTGCAACAAACTCAGTTAATACAGCAGTTCACAATGTGAGTTAGTTTCATTTGTGGGCAGTGGTCGTTAAAGGGTTAATAAATTATAATAATTCGGAATGTTAAATATAGGTATTCTCGTATATATGCTTCCACGTTGCTATGTTTTTACATATTGTTTAAAACCAAAAATGTGAGGTAATGAAACAGATAATCTAAAAAACACGAACACCCTTTTCGAACCTAAGTCTTCAGTCAAAATAGGAATGATTTCATTTTGTTGTAGGTATATATAGTCGGCAAAAAACTTACTCTCCAAAAATATCCTTTTTTCTTCAAATCCTTCGGCTGCTTATTTTGAGGATATCGTATTCCGACGAGCGGCCCAAATCTTGTACCAGACGGAATGAATTCGCGACTCCAAACGCCAAGTATCTAGAAATAGAGTAATCGTTGTAATATAAGGCATGACTGCGTGTATGAAATTGGAGACAAATAGTTTGAAAACGAGCACAAGTTCTCCATTTAACACCAGTGCTAAACCAGTTACGGTAACAGCACAATTGCACTGTTGGCTAAGGTTAACAATACTTTATTCGGTCCGACTCAAGCTGAGGGAGCTTTAGTCGTTCACGATTTAGTCTCAGGATTACCTATAGCTCATATAGGTAGCTTTAGGTTAGGCTAAAGTTCATGCTCTGGTTGAGTAGATCAAGCACGGCAAAACCCGCATGCATATCTACGCCTATCTGCTTGACTTTAGACATTTGCCATTCAACAACTGCACTGTGCAACGAAACTGACGGATTGCAGTGTGCGTTAAATAGCAAAATTTTTTGGGAAAGTAGTGAGCATGTGCTGGCCCAGGTGGAAGGGCGTTCGAGTCCCTCTATAAGACCCTAGCTACGCCATTAAAAATTAAAAAATAATAAGTATAAGAAATATTAGAATGATTTGTTGACCTAGCACAGGTCGAGGTCCGAATGTTTCGCTCCCACTCCCCTCCCCTCTTCAGCAACGAAAAATTTCTAATTCACCAATACCAAGTGTGCATTACGGAAGAGTATGACACTTCCCTGCACTCACATGTTATCCCGTGTTTGATGATACGGCCGTTTTCGGCCTGACCCCCAGTTTCTGGGGGGCTGGGGGGGTCGAAATGCCCCGACCCCCAGTTTCTGGGCGTGGTAGCTCAGACCCCACCCCCAGTTTTTCCGAGGGGGGGGGTAGGTCGGCTCCCCTCAATTGCTGGCGGGGTCGGTTTAGAAGCAGCTGCTGGTTGCCGGACCCCCGAGCTACCCCACCCCGGAACCTGGGGACAGTTATTCCGAAAACGCCCGTATCATCAAACACGGGCTAACATGTGAGTGCAGGGAAGTGTCATACTCTTCCATAATGCACTCTTGCTAATACTAGTAAGCACTTGTGGTCCAAACATCAAACCGATAAGTAAGTTATGTTTGTAAGAAAAACCATGAATTTCTCTTTATATTGATTGTTGTCTACGTCACCGCTTGCATGAATCACCCTGGATGTTCACAAAAACAAAACCTAAGGCTAACAAGATTGCAATCGCATTTGTTCATTAAATAAAGCACAAAATGTACCACTTGCTCACCTCTCTTGCGACGCCCCTACGAACCGCACTGATAAGCTCATCCGAATTGTAGCAACTCCAGTTCGAGTTTCAAAGTGGTATTCAGAAAGTTTATCAAAAAAATGCGAATTTTTTTGTCATAAATACAACTTCTTCGAGTTGAGTCAAATGATACCAAAATCATCGCAGTATCTTAAAAGTCAAAGAATTGAGAGCAGAGGAGGTGGACTAAAAGAGTAATCACCGTCAATTACAAGAGGTATTATTGTAATACGCGCACTATAACAAAAGCGGACAACATTAGCTCACCTGTGGCTGATCTTTTGAAGGTGCCAAATACAAGCTTTGGGGCAGCGTTTGGTCGGCACGTCGAAAACCAGGCTCGAATGCTTGAAATTTTGCCGACGACGACGACAAACTTCTATCTGGTACAATGTAAACTTTGTGTTCTTCAAACTCGGATTCTTTCATTTGAAACCAGTCCCGCAGAGGCGGTGTTGATATTTGACTTACTCTGCTATCGCCGCCATTGACTTGGTGTGCGGCTGGAGCGACACCGTTACGTATGCGATAGTCCAGTAACCTGAAAAAATCTTTTTTTACATAATAAGCTACTACATTAAACTGATTATGAATAAATATTTATTACAAAAATTAATATATTTAGATTTGTTTCAATATTCTAAAATTAGTGTGTCTTCGCTTCAACTATTAAAATAGATTCAGCGAAAAAACTGTTCTTTTAAAGCTTTGTAAATACCTCTCGGGCGTAAGTGGGCTTATATATATAATGTCCGGAAAGTACAATTTTATCACTTCTTAATTAGAGCTAAAGACGAAAGTATGTTGGAAGTTTAATTATTAGCTTTTCTTGATGCAATTGTAGTATTACTAATATATCGATATCGACAGTAGTAGAGTAGAAATTTGGGCAGTCAACGTATTTCGAAATGCCAAACAATAGCTGCGGACAGAAGTATAGAAGAACGTAAAAACAATGCTTTGCAGCGGATAATTAATAATAATTATTGTAAATTGCTGTATTGTTCTATAGTAAAGGTTTTAATCGCTATGTCATCTGTTCTGAATCTCAAAGAGAGTGAATCGTTGAGTATTACTGACAGGCACAAAATATTAAATTCTCCAGAATTTTCTTCCTAGCGATCTCAGTGGAAATTCAACTTGCTTTGCTCGTTCCGTTTCAATTAAAATTTTCAAGTTTAAAAAACGAACAGCTATTAATAGGTAAATTTTTTATCAATTAACCTAATAAAGCACCTACTGTCCATTCGAGGTCGTGGAAAAATTAGACAATCGTTGTTCTATCGTAGCAGTGTTTGGCCCAAACCTTCCATTCGATGCGGAAGCCGACAAATTGGTGAAAACAGAATTCATGCCGAGTTCTTTTTTAATTATATAAAATAAAATAATAGTTATAATATGACAATAGTAATAAATATAAAAGGTTGGAGTAAAAATAAAATAATAAGAATATAAAAAAATTAAGTGACAAAAATATTAAGTTTCTCTTAAGGCACTTTAGGTGTAGACACTATCTAGCTGTACGGGTGAATTCTGCAGGGAAGGGAACATAGAGGAACAAACGAACGGTGATTGAGGGTTTCTTATAAGGCTGACCTGATCACATTGCAGCTATTATTTAATATTTTATATAAGTTTTAATGTTTTGCAATTTCATTATTAGCTATCGTCTTGATATATCGCCAATCATTAACTATATATAAAAGATTTGCTAATACGTTTTAATTCAAATATATTTTAATGATGACATTTTAATATTTTCGTACAGTACAATCAATATATGGGGACCGTGTGGGTACAATATTATATTAGTAAGTTTTACTATGTAAACGGTATTTCTGAAATATAATAAATATACTGCTGTTAATTAAATAAATAGTGTTTATTATGAGCAAAGCCTAAGCAACTCCGAGCTGTAGTATCGAATTGTACAGATTAGAAAATATTGAATTTACTACCTTGTATGAGGTTAGCATTTCCTGACTAAGTTTAATTATAACTACTTATAACGGAGGCCTAGACTTAGGGTCAGTATGATTTAAGGCTTAGGCTTGAAATCTGCATATATTATGACTGTTTGTTTAAATACTATAGAACTTTGAACAAACATATATTAGGTTTAACTTGACTACGTTTGGGTTTCCACTGTAATTAATGCAATGTTATTGAAAATTTTTGTCCTTCTGCATGACTTCTATGCAATCGCGACGTTTATATTATTCTTTCAAACTCTTTTGTTTGGAGGACGAATAACTATAATACTGATAATAGATAATAACGCAACTATAGAAAGGACTTTCGAATTATGGATTATATATGCCAGATAAATCCATCACTTTTGCTTAAGGCTAAGTTTCATTGGCCCATGTCAAATTTAGGGTCCGGACGTTATAACGTTAGAAAAAGAGCAGTTCAGAGCGGGGCGTTCGGGTGCGGCAGCCCCCTGGCTTAGGCTTAGTATATGTCTCACATAAGGACCTTAGATTAGGCTAAGACTAAGGCTTAAGCTTAGTATATGGAGAACGGCATAGCATGCATTATACTTCGGCCCCTAACGTTGACATGGGCCGTTTTAATTATGTTTTAACCATAAATAAATCATGACGTCCTCCATAAATGGAATTTGACATTTTCCTACATTTAGGATAAACGAAAATTGTCAAATCTCACAAAAAATCCCACTTTCGCTGCTTTTCGCCCTCAGATGACTGGAAAACAATGTCGGCTGAAAAAAATAAACTTTGCCTCTAATGTCTCAACGTGTGTGAGTCTTGTTTCCTTATGGGAAATGGGTCACAGTATTTTAAGTTAGTGGTTTATACAGATATCCAATGTGGCAATCCTAAAGCTGAACAGCGCATGTGGTGAACTGTCTCCAGAAGAAAAAATTGTTCCCAATTAAAAGTCGACCCAGATAAAACTCGAATAAAACTAATTCCGCTTCGTTACCAAATCCTACGTGATGTTCAATAAGAACTTGAGCATTATCCTAGAATACCATCTTTTTGAAACAACACTGAAAATTGCATTGCCATGTTACTTTTTCCTTAATCTACCTTCCCACTCTGTCCCCCCGCACGTTTATTCGGTTTATAATGACTTTCGCTTGCCGGTCCATGATCATTTACGCAGTATTGCTCGGAATATCTTGGAATATCGTTGGCCTCAATGGGTTGACTGTCACTTCGCACACACACAACACTCCGTGAATCTGTTCCAAGCGTCGACTGACCGCACTCCCAATTCTCCCCTGATTTATCTAAAATTTTATTTGGTACGTCATTATTTTGGCATGGGAAATTTTCTGTTACCACGAAATCATTAGGGTCAGTGCCGCCTAGATTGGCCTCGCCGTGATAGAACAGCGCATGTGGTGAAGTGTCTCCAGAAGAAAAAAAATGTTCCCAATTAAAAGTCGACCCAGATAAAACTCGAATAAAACTATTCTTCATTACCAAATCCTACTAATTATGCTCCCCGTAAAGTAATTCTCTGATCATGTCGGCAAAATAAAGAAAATTAGATTTAATATAAAGTAATTAAATTTGATTAAATTGCAAAATCTTAGAAAAGTATGCAATTACTGGTAATGATATGACCGGCAAATTCTACATCAATGGTATCCAAGTTTGTATATAAATGTATGATTTCCAACACAATTTCTACGAAAGATTTCTACGACTTTACGTTGTTGATATAGACGCAGTTGAGCGAGTTCAGCGCTACTTTACAAAACGTGTATTCGCTCGCAAAGGCCTCCAATTTGCGCCGTACAACGAGCGGTTACAGTTTTTGAAACTGGGGCCACTAGAACTACGAAGGTTACACTTCCATCTCGTCACTGTTTTCATATTTTTGAACAATGAATACAAATCCACAGAGGAACTGCGGCACTGTATTGATACAGCTAGGACGCGTGGGCACGTGCTGAAGCTAAGCTAGCCTAAGTTGAAAATAAACATTTTGAAACACATCTTTCCTAATCGTATTGTAAATCCTTGGAACAACTTACCCACACAGATCGATAATAAAAACTTCGTTACAGCTTTAACCTCGAAAATTTTTAAATCACTGCTCACTCAAGTTGACCTCAAACACTATTTGAAATAGGATAAAAATATATAGCAAATGCAAACAAAGGTACTACCCCAACCCAGTACCACAGGTATACTTCTCTTTTTATATTCTATTAAATAACTGAGAAAACTACGTATGACACCCAAGCAAGCTAAAAACGTCGCCTATTTTTTGTAATATGAAAAACTACTGTAGGCAGATGTAAGAGACGAGGTTTCCCTCCCCCTTCTGCTATATTTATTATTCATTTCCTTCTTTAAAATTTGTGTTATTATAAAAAATTAATGACAGCGCTCTGCGAACGCTAGTAAGCATGCCGTGCGTACGACGTTTAATGATTATTCATTCTTGAGTCGTATGAACGCGTTTCAGAAGCAGATCTCTGCAGTAAATGTAAAGTCTCGTATGTACCATAGGAACTGAATAAAAGTTGTATTGTATTGTATTGAAAAGCAACACAAAAATATAGAGAATTCTTTAAATATCGTTTGTATAAATTTACACATATGAATTGTCTCATTTGATGTGCAACTTTGAATCATACACGCCGAAAAGAGGTTCAGCGAGGGCTAAACCTCCCTCCTGAGGCCTCGAACACCGAAACCCCTCGAGGTCCAGATATACCCCCTGAGGGCGCTCTACTACCCAGTTGGTGCTCCGCACGCCGCCTTCCCCTGGAAATTTGGTAAAAATAAAGTGAACATTAGCAAAAATGGGTGTAAAATCGGCAACAATGGGTCGTCGATATGAGGCAGGGGGAGATCGACAGGTTTTTCCAGCACTCCCCAGCGACAACCTCCACCAGAGGGCCTCTACCCCTTGGGACGACATTCCCCTCTCTCTGAGATCTCGGAGCGTCAGCATAGGTTTTGAATGAAATTACCAACCGCGCATGTATGATAATACACACATGTTTTGCTTTTTTACATAACAAATAAATAGTAATCTTCTCCTAATTAGTATGAACATGCAGATAATCAAACGATTACCGCACTTAATTTGTTGGAAACTTTACAAAGTAAAATGTCATATTTTAAAAATACAAAAGTTGTGTAAAATATATTTAAAATTTCATACATTAAATTTTTTGTTGCATGTAAATATCAATAAAATTCATATAATAGATATATTTCATTTAATACACAAATGTATCAAAATTTCGTGTACCAAACGTTTTTTATTTAATAAAAAATTAATATAAAAAATTTATACATTACATATAATATTTTTCATAGCAATACATATCTTATTTCATAATATAATAATTTTAATGTAAATATATATTCAAAGTTATACAACGCAAATGTCTTAGTTTTAAACAAAATATTTAAATTCATACATTGGAAGTGCAATCCCTAAATGAAGATTCACTGAGCTATGGTACATTATTGTAAGGTCATGAAATCTCATTCAACTACAAATGTGTTGCAAGTACGAATGAAGCTGACAATTGGTGCAAAAAAGGAAGACCGGTTCCATAAACACCAGACAAATTTGCTTTGAAACCTAACCCTACAAATGTGTGACTTGTCACACTTTAAAAAGGGGGTTGGTGCTTTTGGGTCTTTTCTTTTAGCCCCCCCAGCCCGAATTTGGTCAATTTTGAAGATACAGAGCTGATTTTGGTATCAATCGATTCAGCTTGATGAGGCGATTCAGAAAATACTCATTTTACCCACATCCCTGAAAAAATTTTTTCCGATTTTTTGAGGTCCCAATGGTCCCCCCTTGGGAACCCAAAAATTTTTTTCTTCGGAATATGGTCACGTTGGGTACCGTTCGACTCCGTTTGATGAGAGAAATCTACTGGTGTGTATTTTATTGAAATGTACGCCACCGTTAGAAAGTTATGAGGGCCCAAGTAACCCTGAAGGGCGGAAATAAAATGCAGGCCATGCCGTTCTCGATATACTAAGCCTAAGCCTTAGTCTTAGCCTAAGCTAAGGTTCTTATATGAGACATACACTAAGCCTAAGCCTAAGTCGGGGGGCTGCCGCCCCCGAACCCCCCGCTCTAAGCTGTTCCTTTTTCTAACGTTATAACGCAGCCCCTCAGGGTTAATTGGGCCCCTCATAACTTTCTAACGGTGGCGTACATTTCAATAAAATACACACCAGTAGATTTCTCTCATCAAACGGAGTCGAACGGTACCCAACGTGACCATATTCCGAAGAAAAAAATTTTTGGGTTCCCAAGGGGGGACCACTGGGACCTCAAAAAATCGGAAAAAAATTTCAGGGATGTGGGTAAAATGAGTATTTTCTGAATCGCCTCATCAAGCTGAATCGATTGATACCAAAATCAGCTCTGTATCTTCAAAATTGACCAAATTCGGGCTGGGGGGCTAAAAGAAAAGACCCCTGGTTTGCCATGACAATTATTCATAACGTACTTCTTAAGTCAAAACTTACCATGAAATGTTTCATAGTAAGTAGTGGTGTTTACCCCTGGTCTTGCAACGCAGGTACGTTTTGAACTGTGGTTTGACGACACCGACGATTGCTAATTTTGGACCACTAATAGTAATAATGTTAAGTTGAATTTTCCTAGCTGGTACTGGCAAGTCAAGTACTGTATATATAACTTAAGCTGATAGTGAAACAGTGTCACAAAAGGTGAAATCGAAAACAACATTAAATTCATCAAATATATATAATTTGCAACGAAATCCTGCAAGGCTGGATATATAAATTTAGCATTGTCATTTCTAATATGTATTTTAGATAAAATCATTCGTAAAACATATTTGATATAAAGTTTAAGCCGTGCATAAAAAACCAGAGATCATGGCAAACCTTGTTAGAAGTAAATTGTAGTAGTGCTTTTAAAGATGTTTATACGCGGTAACTCGTTCATACTCGTTACAACCGTGCGTATAAATAATTGAATGCATGACTACCTATGCTACAACTATTATTTGTAACACAGCTTGTATAGTTAAAGCCGTGCATCAAAATGACTTAACCCACATTTAGCTAAATTGGCTGTATTACAAGTCAGTTGTAGCACAGCCAGGCGTACGGTAAGTGATTTGTACTCACGGTTGTGTTGTTTAACTCGTTCAAACTCGTGCTACGCACTCGTCTGATCTCGTCACAACCGTGCGTACAAATCACTTAACGCACGATAGCTATGCTACAACTATTACCTGCCATATATATGACTCAAGCCTTATCGACTTCTTTTGTCAATCACGAGGGTTTAACGTAGTCTGTTTAGCGAAAAGTCGAATGTAAATTTGGAAACATAATGTTAGCAGGGGAAACAATGGTTATTCGGAATGTTAGGCAAGCATTGCCCCAGTCAAAATTTTGGACCGTCTTGATTTGGTGCATTTACTTTATTAATTTGAAGTAGGTATCTTATGATCAAGTGGATCACGAGCATATTTATAAAAATAGGCATGGCAGCACAATAATGACACTTTTGTGGTTGACTTGTTCGGATGGCATTCGGATCTGATCGGATGTTTTTATTCTATTCGTTTCAGATAGGCATTTTATGATCAAGTGAATCACGAACATTTTTGTCTACTTAGGCATGGCGGCACAATGATGACACTTTTTTTTGCTATTATGTTCGGATGGTATTCGAATCTAATCGGATGCAGCAAGATCATTCGGCACTTATAGCTGAAAAGGGGTGACCCTCATCTCGAAGAGATTGGTTTTGGAGTTGAGAGATGATAGGGAGTCCAGAAACAAGGGGGTACGTCTAAAAAGACGGTAAGGCCCATCCCTTATTTTCCACATATCCGAAAATTGTAGAACAATCTGTTTAATAAAATACACGTGAAAAAGGAATCGGAATGAAAGCAATGCCACCAAGCCTCGGATCAAGACCAAGACCTGTCCATCTACTGACATAAGGATAAACCTTGTCTGTTGGAACATATGATTGTAATAGTTGTACACTATAGGTGTTTGAAATAAATTGCCACACATCGGTATAGTCTATTTTATATCACACACACACACACACAACACACACAAATACATACTAAACTTCCCAACGATA
>JASANE010030102.1:0-12813 GCA_030248225.1 Trileptium ribeirensis | reverse complement strand
CAATAAGCCAAAGCAGCGTCGTAAACGAACTACTGCGGGCCGGAACGCGATTTCACGCTCCGAATTGTGCCATGATACATCTGACAAAAATACAAATAAATACATAAATAAAAAAATAAATAAATAAATAAATAAATAAATAAATACATAAAACAATAAATAAATAAGTAAATAAGTTAATTAATAACAAGATAAATAGAAGACCAAAACATAATAAATGCGATGAAAATTGAACCAACAGGACAAACGATTCAAAAATTTAGTTTTACAACAGCAAAATTCGTATACACCGACACTGGCTAAATTCTGACTTATTTAATCCACGTGGGATGTGTTGCTAAGTAGGTGTGCTAAAGGAATGTCATGTTACACGTTCACTGCAAAAATTTAATCCTAATTGCACCAGTTGATCCCCAGTAATACGTGATAAAATATAACTGTATAGATTCTGAACTAAAAAAATAACTATATAAATACTTATACAAATATATAAATACTATATAAATACTATATAAATAATACTATAAATACTATAATACTATAAATACTATATAAAAAACTATATACACTAATAAAAAATAACTATATAGATTGTGAACTAAAACTGAGTTTCGAAACAGTCGTTTTGTTTCTGTACACCAGTACGCAGTAATAAACAATCCTATTTACTCAACTTCACAGATACACTGAAAATTTGAGGTAGATTGGGTTAAGTGTTAAAAAATTTTGTCGCTGCAAGTATCAATATTTAAGTTAATCTTGACCCGAAGTCTATAGGATATTCAACCACGTACTCCCTTACCGGTCAAACGAGATTCAAAAACTTGCATCTGTATGTAAATACCATTAGACATGTTCAATGTATTAAAATCTAGTTATTGTCAACAATACAAGACTCAACAGTTATAGCAGTTGTATAAAAATTTACTTTGGATTAATTGCTGGATTCTGGTAAATGCAATGAAACAACAATGTCATAACAAGTTTAACCGCTAGCTAAGTACTTATTTTTGTACCATAATATAAAAACATTATATCATTATACCATAAAGGTAAAAGTATTTCTAGTGTACAACTCAAAAAATGACTATCAATGTGTGAACTTGTACAAATGCTATAAAACGTCGACGAAAACAACAATAGCCAACTAGGATTCCAAGCGATGGCGTACAAATAGGTGACGTCCCGATAATTGTACATGATATCGTTATGTGGTCGCCACTACAAGCCTCGTACGAGTCAGCGTCAGAAATAATTTGAGGTGCCATTTCCGTACTTGATGTATCGCAGTCTGCAAAAGTAAATGCAATAAAATGTAAAAAGTGCTAATTTTCATGTTTCGTTGTGGAACAGTAGTAAAAACCGGGCAACAGGAAGGCAACTGCAAGATCTTCAGATATCAGGGTGTAAAAGTTTTTTTGCACTCAAAATGAGCACATGGGTTGTCTGACGAGGAATGCGGCTGTGCTTGCTCGGAATACGAACTGTGAAATATGATATAAAAATGTTAAGATACGAACATTTTTTGAACAAAACTTAAAACATCTAGTGCAAAAAAATACAGATTCACCAAGGTCGAATTATGGCTTTAGAGTAGCTAAACTTTAAAGCGCATAGTGTGGCTTAGCCTGACTACCCCCTACCCACACATACAAAATTGTTCCGTGATGCTACCTTTATATAGCTATTATGGCAAGAAATCACGTTTCAAGAAAGCGTCCACAGAGAAGAATAAATCGAACGCACATAATTTCTCTTAATATCGTTATGATGCTGATCTCTTGAGGTTATTTTAATTTCCCACATTTTATATCTCGAAGCAGTTACATCAGACATTCTCTTACTACATTACAGTTTTTTGTATTACTTATACCCGCGTTTTCCTCTATTATTGCTTTAGTCGCCGAATTTATTCAAAACCAGCGACCAACAGCTCATCATTAAGCGAATTTTTAGCGATACTTTTTTTGAGTTTTAAGAGAATGCAATGCAAGTAGCCGTTGTTACCTAAGGGGAGCCTATATATAGCAAGCAAATTTGTTTCTCCCAATATTTAGTGTAAACCATTTTTCTGATACAGAGTTTTTTCGTATTGTTTGATGTTATCAGGTTGGAGCACTCCATCTTCGTCCACTGCATTTAGACGGAGTTGAGAGAATGCGATGGTTGGTGGACTGTAAACAAATTGAGTCGCGGGGGGAAGCTGGACCTGATAGTCGAAGTCTTGTCAGCAAAGTACGCCGCGAAATTGTCGGCCAGGTCTGGAGGAATTTAAATTATAATTGCAGTTTGAACAAAGGACAGAGCTACTATAAGATCACTGCTCGAGTAAGAGAACACCAAGTCGAGTACATTCCCGCGGTCGAGAGTTCGCTCAGTGATACGCTGCGTTGAAACTGCAACTGTTGGTATCGATTCTGCTCATACTTTGTCCCGTACAGAAATTCATCTCTCATGTCAAAACATTTTACTGCATATCATTTGGTGAGACAAAATTTTATTGCCTTTGGGTTTTCGTAATTTGGATTTGGCTCATTGAACACTGCATTTGAGTCAGCTATATTGTTGTAATGCATTGTTTATGACAAAGGAAAATCAGGTTATAAGCCGAGCCAAGGACCACTCAGTTGAGGATCAAGCAATATTCTATTCATCCAGCGAAACAAGTGTTTTCGGCTTTTCAGGGATACATTTTATCTCATTTTATCTTAATGCAGGTGGGTCCCCGTTTGAAAGCGTAGCTCGATAACAACATCTGATACAAACTCTTCTATATTTAAAATTATGCTAAATTTATCTAGCGGGTCTCGGATGGTGTGACTGACAATACGTCGAAAATGGCACGATGTGTTTTATGATAGGGTGCCAAAAAAATTCGTAAAAAAATCATCACAGCCTCGTATCGGTGGATTGAGTAACGACGTTTGAAATGCAGGCATGAAATATATAATTATCGGTTTTTATTTTCCAGTCGAGCGTAAAAAGCAATGGTAATATCATAATAATCGAATGCGTTAAACAATGTGTACCATAAACCTCGCTACAATATAGCGAAGGAAACAACAAAACGCTGAAGAAAGGCACAATTTTTGATAGTTCGGCCATCTTCGACTTTTTTAATGCGAAATATGCGTCAGATACGTAATATTATATCAAATCTAACAATTAAACATCTTGTAAATTAAACAAGTCGATTACACCTAATCAATAAACATATGCATTCGTATGCCCAGATTTTCTGCTCAAAATCTTGGAGATCCAAATCTGAACAGAAATTGTTCAAAATTGAACAAGATGATTTAGCGAAGAACAATCAATATGATGTTTAAAAAATATCAAGAAAAATAGCAATAATATTTTGTTGATACGATTCCGTTCATATATTACATCCTAGAACAATTGAGCTGAAAATCTGAACCTTTGAATGTACTTTTAGTAAACAGGTTTAATTTGTAATGAGGTAACTGAAGCTAGAAAATTGACATGGTCAAAATAGTAGCTCAACACACTAAAACGGCGATAAATAAAATTCGTTGCTTTGTGCTTTTGTTCTTGTTACAAATGAAGCATAATGAAAGCTATTACACTTCTCTGCATCTTCTCTAAAAGCACTCTTCCTGTAAACGGTCTCTTTTTCCGGCATTTCCTGGCCATCTGACGCCCACCTACAAATATAAAACTAAATGCTGCACTCAGGCCATTGGTTTGGTAGTATTCGTTTAATTTGACTTGGTATAATTACTTTAACCCTTTAACGCTCACTGTCCACAAATGCATAAAGCTCTTCTTGTGTTAACAAAGTTTGTTGCATAATAGCTGCAGGTTCGCTGTTATTCGTTCGCTTTACGAGACTCCTAAAGGAACCGAGCAATAGTTCCTAGATAGCTCTGTGGTTTGCGTCATTTTCAGCATTATTACGTGGTATTAATGAAGTAACTCTGAATGATATAACCTTGAAACATATGCCAAACATAATGATTATGCTGTGTTTTACAGTTTATACAAATGTTAAAACAATAACGGCTCTTTTAAGTATGCGTCTTCGGCCCGAAAACGGTCAATATCAAAAAGAACACTGTTAATTTTGCTGCGGTGCACGCAGTAGTGTTATAGTCAGTCGATAGGGTTAACAAATATCCATTAGAACCATATTTATGACAAAAAATTTCGATTTTTATGGTTATCGTTTGCGCCAAAAAGTTTTCCGATATCATTGAAACCTCATTCACAAGCTGAGTGGATTGGTGTCGTAATCTCTTGGATCCATGGGTTAACGACTTAAGTGAGGTTTAGCCTAAGTCTTAGGTTTACACTTAAATGGGCACAGCTACTTGACCCATTGATGGAGCAACATTTGATGCCATTCCACTCAGCTTGTTAATGCGGTTAACCAGGTATATAATACTATGCATTGACGATTATTTCTGGCTCGGTGCCATAATCGAATAGGTCAAACAAAGTTTGTTTAAATTTGACACAAATATTTTCATCTCCCCGTGTTCCTTTCGTTGTACGAACGTTTATCACAGCGATATTACTTCCGCCGGTAAGCCATCTATGGTCATATCTACAGTGAAAATTAGGGCTAAAACCGCTTATTTATAACCTAGCTACAAGCGATAAAAGCAAAAACAGGCTCAAAGTAACCAGAAACATTGTGTTGTTTGAACTCAGCTTGTGAACAGGTGCATATATCTATACTTTGCAGTTGTGGACGAATAGCTTTAAACGCACCCAAAAGGAAAAAAATGTAGAAAGGTCTTCATCTCTTGCTGAATTTATTAGCGTTGGAACATAATTCCATGAATGACAAATTACAAGGTATATATATTGTAAAGACTACCTATGTGATATATTGTGTTAATTTTTACTAAAAGATCCGGAATTTCTTATTTTTGGTTTTGAACACTTACAGTGCATCTTATTCAATATAATACCTATCACAATCTATGTATGATTCATCGGTGACCCCTTCCCATGCCTACAGCATAACATAGTAAGCAAAAATTTTCATCTTTGAATTCAGGAATTTCAGCGTTGAAACATCCATTTTTCTGTATTGTCTTCTATAACCTAGGCTATTACCCAAAGGTAAAAATACATTACAGCAAATACTGTACAGAGCACGATGCTTTGCTGGGACTGTTGGAGGTAAAATAGATTACCTGTATAGGTGAAGGTCTAACAGTCAAAAAAAATTATTAAACGGCACACAACTTACCTAAAAACATCTCGTAAATCTCGAATGTATCTATCAAAAATAATAACGAAGTTAACTACCTAAATTTAGCAGATATTATCTCGTAACGCTCTTAGATATATCTAAAGTGTGTTATCATGAATCAGTAAGTTGTACAAACTGCTCAGATGAGCACGACATTTGTAATCATAGTTTAAAAGTTACAAAAGTTTAAAATTTTAACTAAAAGACATGAAATTGGTATATCTTGTACGTTTTGGAGTTAATAATGATAGTTAGATACATACTGTTAGACAGAAATGCAAATATTTTATGTAATTTTAAACTGAAATGTAGAAATGAAGTACGATAGATATCTACCAAACTACAAGCACAAACCTGTGAAAATAGTCTCTGCAGTTGAAAAAATTATTGAACGTCAAATTTTTTATGAGGCTAGATTCAAAATAAAATATCGAAGTTTTTGATGTATTTCGTGCAGCAAAAGACAGAAAAGTATTTTTTCGTATCCAGACTGAATTTATGCATCGACCATATTATGCTATTCGCGAAATTGCACTTCTCGCAGTATATCTTAGAATAAAAGATATTATAGGTAAAAAAATTTACGCCCAAGTTATTCAATTATTAATAATAGTACCTATTAAAATATTTCTAAAATTCTAACTTAATCTGAAAAAAAGATGATTCATTGAATTTCAAATGAAGCGTGCATTTCAAACCCTTTTGTTTTGCAAATTCAAAGAAAGCTTTCATAAAATACATAGTACGATGAATGTTTTCATGAACAAATGGTTCGTAATTTCAACAAGAAGTTTTCATACACAATTTAAGCAATTTTTTTAATAAAACGAAGCAAAAATTGCACGCAAAAATATCTAAATTAATTTACACGCATTCAGGAAACATACTTTTAGAATTTTATCGAAAACGATTGTGAGCGTAATATAAATAACATGGGATCCATGTTTGATAATCATTATAATGATGGGCAAAAAATATAGCAACCAATGTTTTACAACATTAGGAATGGTACTTTCTATTAATATTTTATATAAAAAACAATTACATTCTTGAGATTTGTCAGACTGGAAATGAATCAATCCGGTCACCTATATAGAGGTATGGTTCTATTGAAATGCAGGATTTTGTTACAACCAAGATATATTACGAAATATTTTTGTCTAACAGGTTATCCTGTTTTCCTATAAAGCTGTGGAGTTGATCTAAAAAATGAGTATTCTCGAGAATATAGTGCTCTAAGAAACCAATGGTAGCTGGGAGCAACTAGAGTTACAACTGCTTGTTATAAAAAGACATGAATTACTGTTTATTTTACATTCAAATTGCTGTTCAGTATGAAGACAGATCATTTTGTGTAAGAGTAAATTTTACAACCTAAAATTTTCGTGAAATTTGGCAAACATATATGTAGATAAAGATTACGAGCAAGAACTACATGATAAAAGTGGTGTTTCCTCAAAAGTTTGGCGAGTTAAGTGATGGCCTTGTGTTGTAGCTTTGGTATGACACTGTCGTGGAGCCCCAACCTAACAATGGTTTTTTGCCAAACACATGGAACACCCTAGTTAATTAGTTGCTCATCGCAGAATCCATATATCATCGCAAGATTACCTATCAATAGCCATGTATTCGCCGTCATCATATCTGCATGGCTCCAGTACGTTTGGAAGATTCTGCAGTGAAGACCACATTTTATAACTGCTTGTATTCGACGGTTCTTTATTCTGAAAAATCAAAGCATCCCGACAGCATTACAATGCTTGCTTATAAGCCGCAAAATACCTATATAATATTTGAAATTCCGTAAAGGAAGCAAACTTTATTTTGCAAAATTTTTACTTCATTCTGTATCTGCAAACCGCTAATTAATAAATTATTTCTATAAACAGTAATCCCTAAAGTTATAAAATTGACTACTGAACAGTACCCATCTTTAATATTGCTATATAAATATGATATAATCAACGAAGTTCATACATAAACGTGATGTCGAAATCTGAGTAAATATCATATTTTACAACAACACAAATAATAATTTTGTATAAAATGTCGCAGTGTCGGGATTCGGACAACCAACTTTCATAAATAACTGGTCTAGTGGAAAGAAACCTTGCAATAGGCGAATTTAGCTTTCACCTCACGATAATTTTTTGTATTTTTTTTGGCATGGAGTAACGTTGTGGTTCCTTCCTTTTCGTGACAAGCGTGGAGACCCACATCTTTACCCTACCCTGTGTCTGAAAATATTTATTTCTAAAACTTCTTATATTTATTGAAAAAGCATTACATCGCGGATAAAACACGCTTAATGTTTAAAAAAACGAATGTCTCTTAACATTTTTGCTGGAACATACTCCGAAACTGGAAAAAAGAAATGCAGCTCCTATAGTGTGATTACCTTTAAATGTCTCCAAAGTCGTCGATTCATTTTGTAGTCGCCGGTTGTACGGTACTGATAGTCACCGCTGTCATAATCGCTTGAATCCAGCTCGTACAATGACATATTTCGCTGAAGCAATTAAAATATAAATAACTTTAATAGTGAAACTTTATTAATATTTACTTTTACCGATATATGTTGAGCAAAATGAGCTTTATGAAAACACAGCCCATGGCATAAAATATAACAATACTAACGTGCATCACAAGTGAGGAATGATGGTTTAATTTCTATGTTCCATAAATGTAGAGCGCATAGCTAATCCAATTATCCTTGTTAAAATGTGGAAAAACTCTTAATCCGTAATGTCAATTTAGATTATGATGGCTTCTTGATAAGAGTATGACATTTTTCGCCATTAGCATATAAACGCGTTGGGTATGACGTGATACATTTCGACCATATTCCACCACCCTAGTTTTTTTTGGGAGAGTTACCCTCCTCACCTTAGAGGTGAATGATATCGAATACAAACTTTTTTCCTACCCACAGTATTTTTTGGAGGTTAAGCAAATTTTTATTTTTTGAAACGATTCCGCCCAGAAAACAACGGGCGTTGGAACAAGTTTTGTACTTGATACCATAACCTACACTCTTCCCAAAAGTGAAAACCAAAAAACCAGGAAAGTAAAAACGAAATGGATCGCGTCATGCACGACGCGTTTATATGGTGAAGGTGAGAAGTGTCATATTAGAAGCCATTGGTAAACTCTTGGTAATATCAAAAGTGCATAAGGGAATTGCATGTCACTTGTCATCAGTCTAACGTAAACCCGTGTTTGATGACACAGGTGATTTCATCGTTACCTTCCTCATTTTTTGGGGATCATCATCACAAAACGAAAGGGGGGTGTCTGTGCATGATGACCCCCCGCCAGAAATGAGGGGGTAATGCCAAAACTGCAAGTATCATCGAACGCGTTTAACATTAAAGTGTTGGGAAGTGAGACAGTCTTCGATATATTAGCCAAGGTAGATCAGTTTTTAACAGACTATGTCCTGCATTAACGAACTCTGATTAGCCTTAACTCCAAAATTTAAGATTGCTATGCTTCCCAGCGCAAGCATTTGTGTCACCGATATCTACTTCCACACGTAAGCTAGCTAAAGTCTCATATGCTGTAAAATTTAAGCTAAATTGGTTCATTTGAAATTTTTTGACAAATGATAACACCAAAATTCGGGCTGATCTCAGACTGAAATACGTTGTTCGCCCAGCTTTCGAATAAAAAGAGATATATGCGAAACATTGCAATTGAAGACAAGTACAAATATGTAATATAATGAAACATCACAGCAAAAATTGGCAAAATAACTAGCGGATAAATGTTTTGAACACACTTTTGAGCAAAAACAGGATGTATGAAATTAATTCAGAACTATCGGCAAAGGGAAAAGGCAGAAGTTAGTAACTTGTTATATAAATGGTGACATGTTAATATGTCTAAAGTAGACTGGTAAATTTTCAAGTAAATCTAAATTACTCTCAGTCATATCAACATATTGGTTCAATCCTCATTTGTTTTGTTAAGGATCATAGAGCACGGTGCCATAAATTAATAAAAAACCATACGTAAATAAAATTATCCTAGCTGAAGTCTAAAGTACACAATATTCTGGCAGCTTGTTCTGCTTAAAACATTACTCAATAAGCAAGCCGCAAACAACAAACCTATAAAAATTCGATGCATGCAGATTTTAGATATAAGAAAACAGTTCTAGAACGCCAGGCGTAAAAAAGACGGAAATAAGACATGTCGACCTGATAAATCAAGCGGATTTAAGTAGAACAGATCTTCCCTTCGTATTACTGCATTCGTCTACTTACACTATTTCGACATGGTTCTAATTCCTCAGCGTAGTGGTAGACGGGCGGACACTGGCTTTTGGAACGATGATAGCCTATATTTTGGTGTTCTAAGACGGCGTCAGTTTGTGTTGACACGCTATAACTGTATCGATCAACTTCGTTGGAAGCTTCGTCGTTGATGTTAAGAATTTCGGTTTGTTCAGCACGGTTAATAATCTGAAAAAAGAAAGTATTGTAGACATATTTTAAAGTTTAACTATGAATACTATAGCGCTAGGCATCAGCATCGAAATTGCTAGACATTATCGTGCAAAAGAGAATATGGGTTTGCATTATAGGCATAGAATTCTTATGAGTTAGCGACGGATAAACAAAACTAAAAATTTTTAGTCGGACGGTAGTAAAAAATTGTAAACGTAAAAATCATTCTAGCATTGTTTAGCATTGTTGGATCGTCATTTTACAACATAATTTTTACTTATTCTCATCATCACTCTCTACATCGAATTCAAACCATAGTTATCTATAGAGGGTGGTAAATGGGCTATCCTCACCGCGTAAGCCAATATTTGACCACCCTGAATCCATCATGAAACTTCACACAACAAAACCCCTTTCCACACGCCTCTGGCAGAAGCTGTTAAAAATTTGAGCATAATTTAGAAAAAATCTGTACAACAAGGCAAAAATCGGGGAACGTTTTAGCAAATACTGAGGAACATTGGCATAAACTGGGCGACAATTCACCAAGAAGTTTTAAACTTTTTTGATCTCAAACACAAACTATGTACTATATCTGTTACTTAATGTACCTAATCTATGATAAACACATTTCACCAAAGTTTAGCATAATAGATATAAACTGAATCTGTGCTAAGATTGTGCATAATAGAACTGATTATACACGCACTGCCAAAATTTAAACCAAATACCGCCATTCAGTTGCCAGTGATTGTAACAACAGAAATACTCAAGCTATTTTGACACAAAATTGATAGCTTCTGCTGACTTGTTCGGTTGCCAAAGAGGTTATTGGGCTAGATATCAGGCCTGAAGACAGTATATTTCAGAGTACGCTAATAAAAACATTTAACAAAACGCTTCATCAGTAATCGTGTTAAATGGTAATACCACAAAAATTCAACTTGACTTTGGTATAAAAGTGAACGATGTTATGCCGTTCTTGAATACAGATAAGTGCAACCAATAGCGCAAAAGTTTGATATATCCGACAATCCATTTCTGAGTTTAGTTGTTGCTCCAAGAATTAAATGGTTAATACGTATATGTTTACTAGTTATGCAATCACTGGTCAAGATCAGTTTAATCCATTTAGTTTATGAAATATCTTCGTCACTTGAACGAACCTCGTTGATCACAGCTGTTGCCAGCAAAGTAACATATTCGCTGCTGTATGGTTAATACATATATGTTTACTAGTTATGCAAGTCACTGGTCAAGATCAGTTTAATCCATTTAGTTTATGAAATATCTTCGTCACTTGAACGAACCTCGTTGATCACAGCTGTTCCAGCAAAGTAACATATTCGTTGCTGTATGGTTAATACATATATGTTTACTAGTTATGGAAGTCACTGGTCAAGATCAGTTTAATCTATTTAGTTTATGAAATATCTTCGTCACTTGAACGAACCTCGTTGATCACAGCTGTTGCCAGCAAAGTAACATATTCGTTGCTGTATGGTTAATACATATATGTTTACTAGTTATGCAAGTCACTGGTCAAGATCAGTTTAATCAACTTAGTTTATGAAATATCTTCGTGACTTGAACGAACCTCGTTGATCACGGCTGTTGCCAGCAAAGTAACATATTCGTTGCTGTATGGTTAATACATATATGTTTACTAGTTATGCAAGTCACTGGTCAAGATCAGTTTAATCCATTTAGTTTATGAAATATCTTCGTGACTTGAACGAACCTCGTTGATCACAGCTGTTGCCAACAAAGTAACATATTCGTTGCTGTATGGTTAATACATATATGTTTACTAGTTATGCAAGTCACTGGTCAAGATCAGTTTAATCAACTTAGTTTATGAAATATCTTCGTGACTTGAACGAACCTCGTTGATCACAGCTGTTGCCAGTAAAGTAACGTATTCGTTGCTGTATGGTTAATACATATATGTTTACTAGTTATGCAAGTCATTGGTCAAGATCAGTTTAATCCATTTAGTTTATGAAATATCTTCGTGACTTGAACGAACCTCGTTGATCACAGCTGTTGCCAATAAAGTAACATATTCGTTGCTGTATGGTTAATACATATATGTTTACTAGTTATGCAAGTTACTGGTCAAGATCAGTTTAATCAACTTAGTTTATGAAATATCTTCGTGACTTGAACGAACCTCGTTGATCACAGCTGTTGCCAACAAAGTAACATATTCGTTGCTGTATGGTTAATACATATATGTTTACTAGTTATGCAAGTCACTGGTCAAGATCAGTTTAATCCATTTAGTTTATGAAATATCTTCGTCACTTGAACGAACCTCGTTGATCACAGCTGTTGCCAACAAAGTAACATATTCGTTGCTGTATGGTTAATACATATATGTTTACTAGTTATGCAAGTTACTGGTCAAGATCAGTTTAATCAACTTAGTTTATGAAATATCTTCGTGACTTGAACGAACCTCGTTGATCACAGCTGTTGCCAACAAAGTAACATATTCGTTGCTGTATGGTTAATACATATATGTTTACTAGTTATGCAAGTCATTGGTCAAGATCAGTTTAATCAACTTAGTTTATGAAATATCTTCGTGACTTGAACGAACCTCGATGATCACAGCTGTTGCCAGTAAAGTAACATATTCGTTGCTGTATGGTTAATACATATATGTTTACTAGTTATGCAAGTCATTGGTCAAGATCAGTTTAATCCATTTAGTTTATGAAATATCTTCGTGACTTGAACGAACCTCGTTGATCACAGCTGTTGCCAACAAAGTAACATATTCGTTGCTGTATGGTTAATACATATATGTTTACTAGTTATGCAAGTCACTGGTCAAGATCAGTTTAATCAACTTAGTTTATGAAATATCTTCGTGACTTGAACGAACCTCGTTGATCACAGCTGTTGCCAGTAAAGTAACATATTCGTTGCTGTATGGTTAATACATATATGTTTACTAGTTATGCAAGTCATTGGTCAAGATCAGTTTAATCCATTTAGTTTATGAAATATCTTCATGACTTGAACGAACCTCGTTGATCACAGCTGTTGCCAACAAAGTAACATATTCGTTGCTGTATGGTTAATACATATATGTTTACTAGTTATGCAAGTTACTGGTCAAGATCAGTT
>JASANE010030100.1:0-35426 GCA_030248225.1 Trileptium ribeirensis | reverse complement strand
CTAATTATATCCTTTCATCTTGGTTGTATAATCATATTCTGGGTTCCTCTCCAACACGCTATTTACTTCCACCCCAAACCCATGACCACCAGTGGGGATGTCTGCTGGTGTTCCAATTTGAAGCCTGGAATCGCGCCGCGGAAAATCCGATAATCTCACAATATAATTCCGTAATTGTATTTAAGTACCTTAACGTAGTACTTTAGATTCGAAGTCTAACCAGGATCGTGGGAGCCATGGAGCAACTTTGTATTCAGAGCGCGGTTGTTGATTATATTCCCCGACCGGTATTTCGTACCCAACCAGCAGGGGACCAGTGAAGCTGGACTGAAAGCAAGTTACAAAAACGGACGAGGCGAGTATCAGAGCTCTGGTAGTGCACCTGAGACATGGAGACGTCTCTTAAATGTTTGCAACGACGGTGCAGTCACCACACTCCGCGGCAGAGCGTTCCAAGGTCTGACGACGCGTAGGGCAAAACTGTAAAGTCGTGCATTGACTCGAGCCCTGGGCTTTACCAGTTTCAATTTATGCCCGCGTAATCGATTGTCAACCGCAAAGTGGAAGAGACGCCTGTAGTCGTAATCAAGAAGGCCATGCAGGAGCTGATAAGTCAAAATTAGATCTGCTCGGTAGCGCCTGGTTTCAGTGTTTGGAGAGAAAGATATCGCAGTCGGTCAAGATATGACATATTAGTTGCTCCATGTACAACTCCGGTTGCTCGACGCTGCACTTGTTCGAGAAGATTAATATTTGCGTCGGTAGTAAGGTGGCCATGCAGGACTGGCGTATTCCAATTTTGGTCTAATCAAGGCACAATAGAGCAAAAGGAACGTTTTCTTATCGAGGGGGCCAAACGCCGGAAATGTTAGCCAGATTACGTGATGAGCTTCTGCGGCTAATTTACGGCAGTGTTCTGTGGGCTTGAGCGTAGAAGAAACATTATACCAAGGTAACGTTCGCAATTGCTAGTAGGAATGTATTCACTGCCCAAACGATATTCAGCTGCAGGGTTGTTTCTGCCAAAGTGTAAGACAGCACATTTAGAGACCGCAAAAGACATTCCCGCTTGCTCAGCCCAGTCACCGCACCAGTCAAGGTCATGTTGGAGGTTAAACGTGTCAACTAACGGGTTGTTGCGAGCAATGTGATGAAGAAGACATGTATCATCAGCGAAATTCCAGATGTGGTCAACGATATTGTCTGTAAGATGATTTATATAGAAGAGGAATAACGCCGGACCTAATACCGACCCCTGGGGAACGCCGCTGCGAAGCATTACGGGATCTGAATAATGGCCTCTGATAACAACACGCTGGGTACGGAAAGAAAAGAGCATAACCAGTTTAGCAAGAGGCCTGTAATGCCATGTGATTGTAGTTTATTTAAAAGTCTCGAATGAGGTACTACGTCAAACGCTTTACGTAGATCAAGTAAAACACTGTCGGCACAGTCATTTGAATCGATGCATGCTGTGACAGTCTCGAAGTAGTCGACGAGTTGCAGTGCAGTAGAACGGCGACTTCTAAAGCCAAACTGGCTAGAACTAAAAAGATTGTGATTGAGCGCAAACGACATTATAGCTGTTTTTATGATGGACTCCATCGCCTTTGAGCACGAAGCGGTTAGACTGATGGGACGAAAGCTCCCAGCGTCTAGCTTTGAACCCTTTTTATAGATTGGGATAACATGTGCGTGGACCCAGTCATTCGGTAACGTAGCAGTCTTAAATGATTTGCGAAACAAGGTAGCAAGTGGGAGTGCCAGCGCGGAAGCGCAGAGTGATAAGAGATTATTCGATGTACCGCCAGGTCCCGGCGACGATTGACGTTTTAGATTTCGCAAAGTTTTGTACACGACGAGAGAAGAAATGTCAACAGTGTCCAGCCTAGCATCGGTACGAGGGGATATGCCGGATCCTGGGCACTATTCCCATCACGGAAAACAGAAGCAAAGAAAGTGTCGAATGCGTTGGCAACATCCAAAGGTTCGTCGTGATACCGCCATCTGGTGATCTTATCTGAAGTGGTGTTGGCATTTTTTTGCGAGCAGAGTTTACATGACTCCTGAACAATTTGGGGCGGGTGTTAATTGCGGTAGCAAGAGAGGACAAGTATTTACGACGATATCTGCGGATCTCAATATCGGCCTAAAGAGCTAGACGACGATAATTTATCCACGCAGCCTCGGTTCGGCGCCGTTTAAACGAGCGCAGGGCGTTTCGCTGAGACTTTAAGGCCTGTCGGCAACGATAGTCCGCCCATTGAAGACGCCGACGAGTAGGTCTGGACATTGTGCGGACATATGCAGAAATAGCCTGTGTGATAACATACTTTATGATGGACCACATTTCCGTGACCGACATCTGCTCAATTCTTACATTAAGAGTTAAATAATTGATCACGTCTATCCAGTCTGTTCTAGTCCAGCACAACCGCGGGGGCGAGACACCATATTGGGTTCACATAACAACTTAAAATTGACGCAAAAGTGATCACTTCGAGCCAAGCCAGGCGCAATTGTAACGTAACTAATAATGTCCAAGACGTTGTGCTTTCGGGTTGGCTCGAAAACAAACTGTGAAAGGCCTAAGTCGAAGACGGTATTCATGAATTGGTCTCAGTGAGGACGCCAATTAGGTAGCGTCCAGTTAATTTGTGGGAAGTTGAAGTCACCAATGAGTAGTAGTTCATTGTAGCGTTCATTACGCAACGAGACTAAATAATTATAAAGATTAGAGTTGATGGAAGCGTCGTTAGAAGGCGACCTGTAAACCCAACATACAAGCAAACTAATTGTAGCTGTTGTAATTATAAATGTGGCGACGTCAGGGTGTTCAGGGCAGTTGACAAGGGCATGTGCATTGAGTTATGAGCATATACAATACTGCCGCCACCATGCTGGTCGCGATCAGCACGAAATGTGGTGAATTCGTCCAAGGCTAGTTCAGCATCAGAGATGCATGGGTGTCCCTATGTCTCTGTTACACCAATTACTCTGACACTCGCATCCATAGAGGCCAGCAATTTAAGATATGACATTTTTAAGGGAAGCGATTGTGCATTAAGTAAAAAAACATGATATACCGTTAGAACTAGATAAGTTAGACGTGTTGGTGTACGCGAAAGAATTGTCTTGATTTTGCAACGGATTTCGCTGAATTATAGGAAGTATCCGATAAACTATCACTTTTACATGTAGGGCTAAAGGTAAGTAGTATTCCAATGTTATTATCTATATCTCGTAGAACAGGTTCAACACTAGATTTAAAACAAATATTATATATCACTACAATTTATACAAGTATTTGAAACCGCAGAACGATAGTTCACAACAGAGGTATAATTACTAATACAGTTATTAGAAGTATGCACTATGCACGTTACAATGTTATGTGAGTCACAAGACATCGAAGGCGAAGAGTCTACTGCGAAGCCGGCGCAATCAATGGTTGATTCGCCGGCGGCTGCCCGTTTTCCGAACGGCGAAGAATCCGGTTTCAATGTTTGGCAATAAAAACTTCATCAGTGCTACCCTCCGGAAGTGAAACCTTAATAATACGCATACCTTTCATACGTAGGTTACTTTCACCAGCAAGGCGTCGACCGATATACTCTTCATATATTTGCTTCTCATTTGTTTGTTCAGCTGGCGTTCTGTCCGGCTTAAGTCTAATAATACGAAATCGCGCATCATCACATTTCCCCAACGCCGGAGCCTTATTAAGGATGTCGGAAACAGAATGCGATGTTGAAAAAGAAACCTTTAGAGCCTTCGGTCGAGATATGCCCGAAGCGTCGGTTTTCGACTGACCAACTCTATTTAAGCTTGTTATTTGATGGTGCTCCGGATCAACATTAATTGATAACAACAGACTGTTGAACAATGCTTTATCTGCCGAAACACAAGTCTGGATATCACCAGAATCAGCTTCTTGCAAGCCAAGAACAATGAGATTAAATTTCCGACGCTCGAGATCCTTAAAGTCACTCAAAGCCCTGTCAACCGCGAAGCTCGCTGCTTTATTGACCATATCGGTTGTTCGTTCCGATACAGATTGACTCCCTTTTAATCCCCTACCCAGTTCACCATCTGCAACAAAATCAATCTTGAGCCGCATTGCCTCAACGGTGTCCGTTAGTGAAGCAAGAGCTGTTTCAAGCTTATCACATCGCTTCTCATTAGCATTTACTCCCGCCAACAGCTGGCGGATTACAGGATTACAGCTAATACAAAACCAAAACACATTACCCGGATATTTCACAATCTCCTTAACCAAAGTCGGGTTGATGGTCACACATTTGGCATGAAACGTAGCGTCACATTTGGCACACGGTAGCCATGTGTCATTATTGTCGATACGCATCACACCACCCGAGCAACACGCAGGGGCGTGACACAGCATATGATCGCTTTGAGACCCAGATGTCGATTACCGTAATGAGCGATCAGCCATTAGTCATACATTTAATAAGCATCTGAATAAATCTAAGTCTTTAAACAGAATATTTTTAAAGCCTGAATGCAATTGGGTTAAAACCAAAGATTTAAGCTGTTTATTTACTTGTCTTATGTAACACATACCCCAAATGTATTGCACGAGGGTTATATTACCAACTTGGTTCTGAGGAATGAATACAACTTAGTTGGAAATTTGTCTGCTGGGCCTCCAACACCGGAATGGATTGATTGAGGTAATTTTGAGTAAACCCTGAAAGTGCCTAAGAGCGGTTTTCCTAATTACACTCCTTGCGCACTCACCCCGACCCCGGATTCTCTAGAAGTACCTATTATGTTTCTAGAACTCGCTCTATTCTCACTCCCCAGAATACTCGGCCGAAATTTGCTAATAAATTAATCCTATGCCACTGATGAGTTACTTTAGGTTTAATTCTTAAAGCCGTTATATACCACCTATGTACTTGTATAATAATAATAATGCTATTAGGCTTTTATGTAACACGCTCATGTGACATTCTAAGATTACGTCCTTGACAACAGATAAGATGTGGTTTCTTCTAGCCGCGATGAGATCTTTGAAATTTTCAATAATTGGTTCTTTGAAATAGCAAGCAAGCATAAAGCAGTAATTCGGAAACAGATAACTCACGGGATTTCTGGGAGAAAGTCCCTAAACCTTACGGCACTCAGTTCTTTGCGTGTAAAACCTCTAACAGGAAACTAATATGAATGTAAAACAAACTGCTATTTATTCAACCAATTCGGTCAACACCCAACCCAAACCATCACTGATCAGTAAGTTAAAACTAAATAAAATAAAATCAACCAATCCTGGAAAAGAAGCATTAAGCACGTGATCGGTGATTCATACTTTTGTAATGTTTTCGAAACATCCCAACCAATAGGGTTTTCCAAAAAACCCCGATTGGAGGCAATTCGCCTAGATATATCATCCTGCAGACTTAAAAACCCCAAAATAACTTAGAAATAAAATTTAGGGTGATTTTGGACTTATATACTCTCTACTTATCGTAGAAGACCACCTACAGTGAGCACTTTGCCTCGAAGGTGACTCCAATTTGATGACTTTCTCGCAAGGAGTATTCAACGTGGCCGCCGGCTGGAAAGCATGCGCAGAACGTGCCCCGCGAGACATAGTCTGTTTTCCTCGAGGCCTTTCATTAGGGAGTTCGAATGATCCGTTCTTCTGCGGAGCTCGTCATCCGTGACTTTGTCGAACGAAGTAACGTCACTGCGCCAGAATCACATCATGCAGCCACCCCACAACCGTTGAGCCGGATGAATCTTTGTCTCTGTACGGTTTCGAGAAATGGATTAAAAGATATATAAGTATATTTTGACAAATTCAAGATTTAATTTTTAATGTCATTTGTTTAGCTTTTTATGCCGTTCGTCATTATATCCTGTCTAGCATGTTACACCTATTTCGAAATTTGAAATATAAGTATACATGTTTCAAAAATAGTGAAAACTTAACATAAATTTTTGAAATTAACGTCTGACACTGTCTTCAAGAACACAGTTTTAGATTGCCAATGCACTACTTTCAGCTATGGTGCGCTGGAAACATAATCCTATACGAAGCCATGTATGCCAAAACTCGCCGCTAAATATTTTGTCCGGGTTAGCTCCAGGTTGTGTGCAATCTGAAAATTTCCTGGTGCTGAGCTTTCGCGAGAAACGGAACGTTATATAAATGTTTTATTTTTCAGTATATTACGTATTTAAGTTTATAAATCTTATTTTCGTCGTATCTTTATTAAAGTGTATACCAATATACGTATAATGTGGCGGAATAATACGCCTTCAGGTAAGTGTATATATACTTTACTTCTGCTCTACAAATTGATACCAATAATACCCATATAGCTCAAACGGTTGTGAAGATATTGCTGTTTTCGTATATTTTGGGTCTCATGGGTCCATTCAAAAACACACCTTACCCAAATCCTGCGACGTATATAATGAGAACAGCCATAGGCTATGTTCACTTGCATAGAAGATAACTGCTGTACAAACTAAGACCAATAAATCCCGTGTAGTTCGAACGGTTGCGGAGATATTGCCGTTTTCGTGTGTTGTGGGGCCCATGTGCCGATTCACAAAGCCGTTTTCACCCAACTCTGCAGCGACGCTAATCAAAATAGCAGCATACAATATGCAAATACATAGAGGATAAGTTGTTGTACAAAATTTGACGAAAAACACCCATGTAGCTCGAACGCTTGCTGACAAATTGCTGTTTTCGGGTATCTTGGATCTTATGGACTCATTCAAAATGTCTTCGACCCAAGTTCTGTATTCTGAGAGAGTTGCGAAACAAAGCATTATATACAGACTTGTAAAGGCTTATTTCCGCTATAACATTAGCCCAATTTACTCTAGTCCAGTTACAATATATAAGTACGTATATTACAGACTCGTCCAGAGCCCATTCGACCCGCGTTTTCGGGGGAGGGGGATGTTGGAATCGGGCTTGACGCCGAACCAAAAGGCACAATTAGCAATTTCAAGCTTTCAAATCAGCTATGGCGTGAATCCACTCGCCTAGCAAAAGTTGAGTTATATATCATGCTAAAACCCAATAAAGGACATTGCCATTTCACCACTATTCCGGCTAGTAAGAATTCTTCGCTTCAGCTGTTTCAGTCACTGCACTCGGAATTCAGTAAAAACCATCTATGTGTCTGGCAATGGTGCATTTATTCAATCAGTTTTATTTCGAGGGTTAGAAAAATCTACAGATTTTTAGGTAGCTGGATACGAAGAATGCAAATGTACTTAAGTCGAAAGCGCAGAAATTCAGCAAGTACCAGCGCCCCACAGCGTGAATTTTTTTTCTTGTTTATATTGTGATTTATAAAATTCTAATATTTTCACGTAGCGTTGTATTCTATTCGGTTAACATCATAGCGGACAGGGGGTTACCCCAAAAGGGTCGGACCCCCACCCCACCCCAAAAGTGTCGAGTGCGCGCGGAAAGGTGGATCTGGTCCCAAATATTTTTACGTGGACCCAAAAAATTTTTGCTCCCCACGCTGGACCCTGGGCAATTTCGGCTTAGGAAACATAGGGTCTACCAATAAGTTCTATTACAAAGTGCAGGCTTTCAGCCGTTTATGCTTACATGTGTATATAGTTGCTTGCTGCTGGTTTCATGGACGGCCCCCATTCTTCATCTGGGCTTTGGACAGACAGACAATAATTTATGTATTTATAGTTATATAATAATGTAAAATTGCATTTCGTAATTACGTTTCTTTATTGTGTATAAGTTCGTGAAATTCTCGAGTCAAAAATTGTAAGTCTCCAGCGTTTTGGACCCAGGGTCCGTTTTGAAAAAACCCTGAGTGACGTCATAAACAAACGTTCCTGTTCGCGAACAAAATCCAGTCAAATCAAATTCGACAAATTTTCGTTTAAAAAATTTCTGAAGTTATACCTGAATTTTCTTGAACTCAAACACGGCTATATTTCAGTAGAGGAGTAGCGTGTTCGCGAACAGTTTTCCGCAGAATTTAAAGTTGCAAAAACAGTTCTGTAACGAATTTTTGTATGAAATTACAAAATATCATCATGATTGGGGGATACCTTACGTTTACTCGCACAATACGTACGCGCTATTGTCAGACCTCGAGAGCGGATGGAGATCTTATCACACAATAGGTACACGTTATAGTTCATTGTGTAATATTGTGAGATTTGAGTGCTTAATTGGAAATTTGCAAAGGTGCCAATTAGAAATCACAAGTGTGTGATTTTTTAGCTTTATCTTTTTGACTTGAAAACACCGGGATCACTGTGGATTCTCTAAAGTGGGGGATGACATTTTTGAAACTCGTGCCCTCTGACATGGCTCACTGTGACAAAATATATTTCATTTATTCCCTCCGGTAAAAACACACCCAGTTGACATAAAAACTTGGCAATTTTTTTGACGAAAATTCCTTTCAGAAATTAGAATTTAATTTAAGTTGAAAAATTGTTTTTAACCTAGATAGCGATATTTTGCACCTTTTCTGAGGTCATTATTACCTATTTTTGTGTTTGCGCTAAAACTAAATTTTGAAAAAATTAGATTTAGAAGGCGGGCAATCCTCCGGTTCAACCAGGGCCTGGAAAAATTTTTATTCCATTGAGCTGCCATTTTTATATAATTCTCATGATCGGGAGTTGAACCAAGTTGCCGGGTCAGGCCGCAGCACAACTCTTATAAGCAGCGTAATTTCGCTGAACCGGATTAAGTAATTTCGATTTTGTTTTAGACGATGCTGCGTATTGGTCGAATAATCAAAGTCGATCTGGCCCTTGGAATTCACATTTGACAGGATCTCACGGCCGGTATGGTTCTTTACCTGGATCTCTTGCGTCAGGTTTCGGCGTACTGCACTCAAAAACACCGTACGGGGCACCACCGGATCTTACTTCACGACTTAACTTGCGCAAAAAGCATAAACTTTCGGATTTGTCGGCAAATGAACCACTTAATTCTGTCAACATGAAGCAGCCGGATTACGGACGGTTTGATGCAAATATGCTGTTGCACAACGCATGCACAACAAGCACCGCCAATTCTACTGACTCAAATGCCCTCGGCACCTCTGTAAATACGGCGACAACGTCTGCAGTTGTAGGAAATCGCAGTGCTATGCGCGCCAACGAATTTGCATCACGACAACAGTTCGATTCAAATGACGGCGACAGCACAGCAACACTCATTCGATTTCTACAAAGTTTACAGAAGGATAAATTCAAGGATCAGGTAAAGCCAAACCAAGATGGCTGGCTACCAGGGAATAACCGGAACCAGCAACCGGAACCGTCCATTTAAACCGGACCCGGAACTGGAACCTGGTCTTCGAAATTTATATATAGTAAAACAGATGATGGAAGAAATGAAGGTATAGTGGATTTAAAATGCATTAAAAATAACTTTTACCTTAAACGTAATGTATTGCGATAGGATTATTGCCTTTCTGAAACTTTAAAGAGACTGAGGAAGCTAATAATGTTTATTTATCGATCAAATATGTCGGTTTTGGACATTCAGAGCAAAAAATGTCTTCCACTATACACCATTGCGTTTACTGCGTCAAATCGAATGTGCTTACAAAGCTTGGAGCGTAGAATACAGACTTTCGCTCTGTCTCCAGTCGCCTCCCTTTACTACACATACGTTTGTTGCATGTTCTTCTGTAGGAAACTTAAAATTATTGGTTTATATGATTCTAAGAGAATAATAGATAGAAGGTAATTTTCTGATCAGTGGTCAGAGACACTATTTAGGCTAGCGTTGGACAAACAGTGCCCGTCAGTTAGGTCATAATGATGATAACTTTCTAATTAGAATGCTATAAATGAGACACACTGTGGTGCTGCTCGCACTGTTTCAATAAATACAGTTCAATGCCAAGAAAGCAGTTTCTAGCTGCGTTGCAGATAACGTTAGTTTACTTCAATTTAGACTGATTTACCAAGTTCAAAGCGCACTGGCGGGTGCTTGACGCAATTTATGTTAGCCAAGCATACCCTAAGTAGTTCTGCGTAAGCCATACTCTGTTACCGAGTTGGACCGGTTTAATTCAAACGTATCCCACAGACTTCTGGATGTGTAAAATAGCTGCTACAAGCATCGAACTGGCTTTGACTTAACAAACTCCTGCAGTTATTATGAAAAAATTCCTGCTCAAATTATGTGCCCTACTTACGTTTCACACGGTAAATTGGTTAATCTTTTCTTTTGCTTGGTTGTATTGGAGCTTGATCATTGTATAATATATATTACATATGTTTGGATTACAGGATGAAGCAAAAAATACTTGGAAAATTTCAAACAAAATTTTTAAACCTGAATTCTGGTTCCGGTATGGTTTTTGCCCTTTGTCGGAACCGCAACCGGAACACGATTTTCGCCGTAACCGGAACCGGAATTCCGGTTACTCCCTGCTGGCTACATATGGATTTTTCATTTTATTTTATGTCATCTAATATTGCTAGTTAGTAATGACAGTCATTCCAATTCCATGCACACAAAGTTAGCATTTTTGACCTGTCTTCTGTAAGCATGGTGAAAAAACTATTTTGACTAGCTGCTTTGAGTGGCAAAAATCAAAACTGGTGCTAAAGAACCAGACAAACCGCATTTGGTAGAAAAATGTCCCATAGTTATAATCGATTTTAGGCACTAAATTAATGTGCCGTTTCACCATGATGTCTATTCCGTAATATTGTTTAAAAACGATTTTGCGTCAGCTTTCCATATGTTCTGTTATGATGCCTTCAGTAAGGGCTACAAAATTAAGTAGTAAACCATCTTTGTATCTCAATATTTTGCCTTTTCATAATCAAAAAACTATCGAATTAAATATGTTTTTTGTTTTTGATAAAAGTTTATTTCATACCATATCCTATGTAAAAATATCGTAACCTTTACTGTTCCAAATAATACGAGCTTACTGTAAAAATTGACAATCCGGGAGTTTCACTGTAAGACATTGAGCCTTGAATGCCAGTCTAAGGGGCGGGTGCAAATTTGAAACGGGCAGAATTGAAAATATTTGTTTATGTTCAGCACTATTAAACGTGCGCAGCAGAAATCTTCTTTTTCGGGGGCGGTTGTAAAAATTGCTCGATGAAGTTAAAAAATCTTTAATTCCACAAAAAATTTCCGTTTTATGAGGCACTATTAAGCAAGCTTCGTGGCAACAACGTAAAAAATACCCCAAATCCCCTATACTGGTACGTCCGGGGTATTGATCACATTTGTTTGGATGGTAGATACAGGTTTGATTCGGGGGCGGGTTACGAAATTTTAATGTAAAACGACACAATATAAAGTTGTGTACCATTTTAGCAGAAAAACACATTAAGCAATACAATGTCTATAAAAGCGTATTTTATCGTTTTCTGAAAATTTTGCCCGGGAAAGGAGGGAAATCGAAGAGCCCAATACTTCTAGCGCCTTGAGATACTGATATTGTCTTCAAAGATAGTGACAGGGATTCACAACCACAGGATGTGTTTCGTGTTCTTCGATGACGTGTCTTCATGTACATACAGCACAGTTTAATTGTCGGGTTTGTCCTGCTTCGGGGTGTGCAAGACATGGCATTTAAAATTTTTTGGAACGCCACAGTCCGATCCTTCCTAGAAAAGTATTTTTATCAATCAGATCGTAGTGTAATGTATTGCAGCGATAGTGACAGGGATTGACAATTACAGAATGTGGTTCCTCAACCCAAAATTCGAAAATTTGTGCTGACGTCCTGGGCTGCCGAAAAGTTTCACTTGGGGATCTTCGGGCATGGGAAACTCATTGCCAGTGTTGGTTTTGCCCTGCGTCCCATGGTTCTACTGGTGCAGCGTTATGGCGTCCCCATCGGAGTCAGAGGTCAAAACGAATGTTTTTACCCCATTTTATTACCCATCACCGAAGTAGGGTTATTTGTATCCTAACCTTCGAATTTTTTCTCTGGATGGTTTTATTTCATAGTAAAATAAAAATGTTTTTGTTTTTCGTGTCTGGAGTTATGGGGTTTGACGTATGGCACCCTTGTGGTTCTTCGGCCCAAAATTCAAAAATTTGTTTTGACGTCCTGGGCGGTTGAAACGTTTCACTTGGGGTCTTTGGACATGGGAAACTCATTGCCGATGTTTTGCTCTGCGACCCATGGTTCCATGGGTACGGGGAATGGCGCAAACACATGGTTTGGGGTCAGAGGTCAAAATGAGGTCATTTTAGTACCCTTCACTGACGCAAGGGTACTTTTATCCTAACTTTCGAATTTTTTCTCTGCATGGTTTTATTTCATAGTAAAATGATAAATGCCGATACCCATTTTTCGATTAATTCTCTGGTTCTGAATTTATATATGGGGTTTGGGGTATGGCACCCTCGTGGTCCAATTCAAAATTCGAGAACTTGTTCTGATGTCCTAGGTGGCTGAAAAGTTTCACTTCTTGGTTTTCGGGCATGAGAAACTCATTGCCGGTGCTGGTTTTGCTCTGTGACTTATGGTTCCATGGGCCCGGGGGTATATCGCCCCTATAGTTCATGGACTCAAAATTCCTTATTTTATCGTGACGTTCTGTGAGGCTATAGCTTGAACTTACGGGTTTCCGGGAATGGGCGTGGGAAACTTATCGGCTGTGTTAGTTTGTTCTAACTTGTTTGTGTGGCATTGTGTGATATCAACATATCTCATATCGACATATACTACCAAGAGCTGATTGGCTATGCTCGTAGAAGGCGTAAGTGTACCTATGCTTCACTACGGTCTGCAATCTTGTTAGAGTTACTAGTCAATAAGCAGGAAGCAATGGGTTAAAGTTTTTAAAATGTCAACTTTGGTATTTTGATAATTATCCTATAGCGCGAATACATCTGCTCTACCGAAAAGTGCTTGCAATAATGCTGTCGTGATGGATGATGCTAGAGGTGTTTGTTTTTTATCTGGCCCTTGTATGTAGTAGTTTTGGAGCAAAATAATTTTGACGTCGATGCCCAGGGGATGGAGTATCGGGAAAATCGAAATTGGGCGGGGCAGTCGAGGTGCGATTATTTTCAATTCTTGTAAAGACTATTAAGTGAGCGCACTTTCACTCGAACGAAGACCTATCGCATTTGAAAAGTTATTTTCAGAGTCGTGCATGATATAAACAATTTATAATTATTTCGTGTCGGTTTCCTAAGTTACACTCCGCTCACTCTGTTTCAATAATATAAATATTACCAGTTGTTTGCAAGGCATTCTGGATAACTGTAACAAAATTTACCCCAAAATGTGTAACCTTTCTATGCACGTAACATAATGCATCCATGACTGTTTTCTTTACACATTTTATTTTAATTTCGTGATTACCTTTTCTTCCTGAATGACTGTTTCGTTACGAAATATGAATGGCGTTCCGTAATCTGTGTATTAGCTCCGTATTTATCTACCAGTATATCCATTGTGCTTATGTTCTCGTTTAAGAACCTCCAAAGACGAGGCCAGATTCCACAACAGCAACGATTAAAACGAAACTTAACGACTTCAGTTTTGAGCCACTATGACAGCCAACGCGATTATTCCGGTAGCAAAGACAACTATTCGCTTTCTGTGGTTCCTGGAGAAAACTTCAATACCTCGTTGCCGTTATTCAGCGGTTCTATTCAAAGTTATTTGGGACAACCGCAGTCAAAGCCGTATGGAGCGGATAAAATAAATCAAGGTTCAACAGACGACATCGCGACGGCTGGAGCTTATGGAGCTTACGACATAAGTAATGGTTCAGCAGCCAACAACGTTATGTTTGCTAATGCACCAAAAATGGTACAACTATCGGCTATTTCGGCATCGGCGACCTCACAGCCGGGTCTTGGTTCTCAGCCAATGTCGAACAGCGGTGTCAATAATGGAAAACAATATAGTCTTGATACAATCAGCGCTGGGTCAAAAGCTGGCTTGATGACTAAAATACCAAACGGTTAGTTCGAATTTTATATCACCAGGAGTTAACCTACGTTAGGTTCTGATTTTGGCAAAAAGAAGATCATTATTCTTTTGAGTAGAAATTACCGCTTTTTTTGCATTTATGTGTTTTACATATACATTTTTATACGTTTATACATAGCACGGCATAATCGGAACCGAAATTCACCGCAACCAGCAAATGGAATCGTACATTTAAACCAGAACCGGAACCTAATCTTCGAAACTTATATATAGTAAAACAGATGAAGGACGAAATGATAGCACTGTGGATTTAAAATGTGTTAAAAATAAATTTTTCATTAAAGTTAATCTATTGCGATGACAGTATTGCCTCTAGGATCTACCTTGATCCGTCAACAGCGAGCGTGGAAGGCTCTTTATTGCAAGTTGCAAATCAACACTGATCACAGGTGGACGCCGGTGACTGACACCAGCAAAACGTTGATGTTGATGCCTCAAAAAGGCAGAAATAGCAGCAGCAAAGCAACTAAAGTTCCGGTAAATGACCTAAGGCATGGAGCCGCTTTTTGAAGATTGCCAAGGACGGGACGGTAACCACGTATGACGGAAGGTTTTTCCAGGTTTCTACCACACGATAATTGAAAAAACAACGCGCCCCATTAAGGCGGTGGGTGACGGGCGGCCGTAGCTTAAACGGATGTCCCCTGGTGCGATCATTTAATGCAGGAATAATCAGTTCCTCGACGTTGAAGTTAAAATGATTGTTGAACAGCTTATAAACGAAAATTACATCTTGGCGCAGCCTGCGAGTTGAGAGTTTTTGGAGACCCACGTATCTTAGGCGATCCTCATAATTAATGTCACGCAAATCCAATACTCTTTTGGTTGGGAATGCCTGGACTCGTTCGAGAAGAACAAGATCTTGCATCAGTTAGCGGCTCCATGCCTCGGAAGAATATTCAGGTTTAGATCTCACAAAACATTTAAATAACGGAAGAAACACTGCTTTGGTAATAGGGTTAAACACGCGTAGAATAGAATGAGGTACTTTAAACGCTTTCTTAACAATTGCCGTGACCTGAGCAGATGATTTCAAATCATTTGATATAATGATACCAAGATCATTTATCTGATCCGTACAGTCGATATTTGCATCATTTAGAATGTACTGGCAGGCAGGATTCCTGTACCGAAAATGTATAATTTGACATTTGACGATGTTAAAGTTTAGAAAGTTGTCACTTGCCCACTTTGTGACGTCAGAAATGTCCGGCTGGAAAGACTCGACGTCGTGGATGAGTTTGGCGATGCGCATATCGTCAGCAAATTTTCCTATGAAGCAATTTACATACGAGTCGACATCGTCTATATAGAACAAAAATAAAGTTGGCGCTGGAACGCACCCCACTTGAAACTCGAGCCACATTAGACAAACAGTCGCCAATAACCACATTTTGAGACCGATTTGTTAAAAAATTTTCAATATATTTAAGCAAATGGCCGTGAATCCCATAAGATTCAAGCTTGGCCAGTAATCTGTTATGCGACACCTTGTCGAAAGCCTTTGACAAGTCTAGATATGCACAATCAATCAAGTCATTGTTATCAACAGATTTTATTACAAAATTTAAGAAGTTTAGCAGCTCCAAAGTAATTATTCGTCAAAAAACCACACTCAGTCAAGTTCTATTATCCATTAGATAACGCATAGTTTAAAAGTTTTCCGTGTACGTACCATTTTTTCCAAAACCTTACATACACATGAGATGTCAAACTAATGGCCCTGTAATTATCAACGTTGTTTCGAGGGCCTTTTTTGTATAATGGCACAACATGAGCCATTTTCCAGTCCACTGGTAAGGTATCCGTTGTGAATACTAGTTTAAAAAGCTTATATAGCGGCAGTGCAAGTACTGTTGCGGCAGTTTTCAACACGATGTTGGGAATTCCATCATGGCCTGGTGATGATTCGCATTTAAATTCAGCGCAGATATTGAAAATATCTAAGATGCTAAACGTAACATCAGAAATTGAACTAGTGTCTTTGCGAGGAATGGGTTGACCAGCAGGTGTGTTAACTGACAACACATTGGCAAAATGCCGGTTAAAGGTATTCGCACAGGCTTGCGCATCTGAAACATATTCATTTTCTACAAGTAGTGAACCACACATTGCCACAGCCTTAAGTTACGATCGTGCATATGCCCAAAAGATTTTGGGACGAGAGCCCAAATTTTCAACTAAATTACGTAAGTATTTGCTTTTTGCTCGGTAGATAATAATGTTTGTGAGCGCGGTAGTTTGACGATACTTTAGCCAGGATTCATGAGTATGTGATCCTAAGAACGATAGGCATTTCTTTGGCGCTTTATAGCGGCCCATGTATCTTAATTTGCCCAAACGGGACGCCGACGCTGGCGAGTGGGTGAGATGAGGGCAGAAATTGACGATAACACTATTTATAGAAGTTTTGAGACACTGCCACCCCGATTCTACACTGGTTGAGTTGAAACCACTCAATTTGTGCGACAGGAAGTTAACGAAATTAGGCCAGTCTAGGCGCCGGCAACGTCGCTTGGTGTTTGATTTTGGATAAACAGTGTCATCTGCATGGTTGGTGTCAAACCAAACGCCGGAGTGGTCACATAATCCTAGCGGGCAATCAGTAACTACATTACTAATTAAACCAGGGACATTGCAAAATACCGGGTCCAAACTATTGTCGTGACGAGTTGGGCTACAGACAAGTTGTGAGAGTGAGTTTTCAAAAATAATATGTATAAAGTTTTCCAAAGGAGGTGGTCAGGTGAGAACTGACTGGTTTATTAACAGATAGTTAAAGTCACCGCCTATCAGAATACTATCGTAGTGATGTAAATCTCTCAGAACCGACAGAAATAATTTATCTTGTTGATCTGAGTTATTGGGAGAACGATAGACACAAACAGTTAGAACTGAAAGACCTCCAAAGTTACAGATACATGAAACAATCGTCGTAAGCACCACAATCCAATGTGGATAAATAACTTTTAATACTATTATGAATGTAAATTAATACTCCTCCAACTGCCACTGCGAAACAATTTGATTGACAATAATTGACAATACTATAGCAATAAATAACACTACAGGCGCTATTTTTGTAAATTACGTCTTTTAAATGATTACGGTTGTGTTTACTGTACTTCAAACAATTTAGAAAGCCAAGTTTTTTTGCACAATAGCACCACGAAGAATGCGGCCCTGTTTTTCAGCAGCCTGACGCGCCTTAAACTCGTTATACAGATTTAGCTCTTCGTCACGTTGCATTTGCGTAAGATCACGGCTTCATGCTACACTTCTTATCTGCTGTATATTTTAAGTTACTGGCATTCTGCAGCATCTTTCCGGGATTTGTGGAAGAATTAAACACAGTCTTCAAGGGCTATAGCGCTATGAGACTGAAGCGGATGAGTAAGCTGAAATATTTATTTATCGATCAAGATTTAGGTTTTTTAGATTTCGAGCGGAAAAATATCTTCCGCTGTACACGTTTGACTAGACAATTTCGCTCAGTCTCTAATCGCCTCCCACCGTTACAAAAAAGGAAACTGGTATGCTATAATTTTCCGATCGTTGGCCAGATGTCTTGCTTATGCTAGCATTGGGCAACCATTGCCCATCAGTTAGGTGATGATGATTTTTTATCAGAATGCCATAAATGAGACAAACTGTAATATTGCTCGCACGGTTTGAATACATACAGTTCGTTTCCATGAACGTAGTTTCTGGCTGCTTTGGAGATATGTTACTCTGCCCCAATGTAGACTGATTATAAAGTTTACAAGCGCACTGGCTGGTGCTTCACGCAATTTATATTAGCCAAGCTTAAAGCTAAGGACTACTTCAATAATCCATGCTGTATTATGTATCTAGTTGTACCAGTTCTATTCTAACACATTCTCAGATTTCGGAATGGGCAGGTTGCTAGAAGCATCGATCTAGCTTTATTTTGTTAAAAAGCTCCTGCCGGGTTAAGATGAAAAATTCAGATTGCAGTTGTGTCCTACTTGCGTTTCACAAGGTAATTTGCTGAGTTAGTCTTTTCTTTTGTTTGGTTGTGTTGGAACTTGATCATTGTATTGTATGTATAACATGATTTTACCATAGATTAAGCAAAAAATATGGACAATTTTAAACAAAATTTTTGAACCGGAATTCCGGTTTCGGTATGGTTTTTGTCCATTGTCGGAACCGCAACCGGAACACGATTTTTGCCTGAACCGGAATTCCGGTTATTCCCTGATATGTATATCATATGCTCTGTCAGTGTGGAGGCGCTCTGCGACAGTACGGTGAGGCAATTAAGTAACAATCCATATACAGAGTATAAATTTTCTTTCAGAAACTAGAAAGACCAAAATTGAAACTACAACTTTTGTTGTAACTTGTTGACGGGATATATAGATCTCTTCGAACGCGTTGATGTTACGTACCCGGTTTTAACGAAATGATACCGAGTAACCCGGTTTCCGTCGGGGTCCACACTAGGTTACCAGCGGCACCGAACAAGGGGTAGGACCCAAATAGTTATCAAAATTTTTAGTTAATTGAAAAACAACCTTTTACGTATATCCGCGGAGACAGCTTAAAATTAACTATAAACTCTCGTTCTATCATAGCCACATCGTTTATTTAGCTATTAAAAATTTTTAATTGTTAGTGCAGCATTTTTCATTGTGGATCAAAAATCTCTTGCAGGAGTATCATAGCCACATCGTTTATTTATCAATTAAAAATTTTCAATTGTTCGCGCAGAATTTTTCATTGTGGATCAAAAATCTCTTGCAGGAGTATCATAGCCACATCGTTTATTTAGCTATTAAAAATTTTTAATTGTTAGTGCAGCATTTTTCATTGTGGATCAAAAATCTCTTGCAGGAGTATCATAGCCACATCGTTTATTTATCAATTAAAAATTTTCAATTGTTCGCGCAGCATTTTTCATTGTGGATCAAAAATCTCTTGCCGGAGTATGATGAGCGAAGTCGTTGTGTATTGGTGGGAGTTCGCATTACAGGTCTGTGGCGCCCAGATAGCTGTCCTCCGTTTCGCTATATTCTAGAAGCCTGGTTGGATGCTTTATCGCGTAAGGTGATGTGATTACGGCCAATCCAAAATTTATGGCAGTTTATAAAAAATTTTAAATCAAATGCTGAAAAAGTGGAATAGCTTAAAATATGCATTTAAACTTTGGGGGGTTACGTACCGTTATTTAGGTGCTGACACCACCCCCTATAGGCGCCGAAACCATACACACTTCTCCGCCTCTGCCTTGGATGTCGACTCCGGGCACTCGGCTACCGCTTCTAAGACCTCGGCACTTCAGCAATTAAACCAAACCAAATCCTGATTCTACGCAACAAAAATGGCATGAATTTAATTAAGAAATTAACCTAAAGCCGACTTTTCATTATTACACAAATACTTTTTAGTGGGTATTATAAAATTCTTGGATTTTTGCGAGAAGGGGGATCCTTAAATTTTAGTAGTCATTTTTAAATGCAACTGGCTAAAACCGCCAAAAATGCCATAAATATCACTGAATACCGTACTTGGAAATACGTAAAAGTTCTATCCATGAGATTGTTTTAAGTGCATTTAAATCCTTCCTAAGCTGTGCTAGATTAACTAATAGAAAGTTTGCTTCTAAGTCAAGTCTACTTGTTCAGTGAAGCTGTACGAAATTTGTTCATGTATAAGTAAATAAATAAATTTTATTCGGTTTGAGTTCGATGGTCGTTCGTTCGGAATATAGTCATTTTGTGGCAGGTATATTCCGGAAACACCACACAATGTACCGCAAACATTACACAAAAATCATAATATATCTAGCGAGTTATGTGAAATGTTCTCTAACCTTTTAAACAGAAGGATATATAAAATATAATCGTTGAATTTTGCACTATATCTTTAGAAATTTACTGTGAGAATCGAATATATTTGCCAAACTAAAAGATTTGTGCTGGGGTTTTTCGATGTGATTCAACAAACTTGTCGGAGAAAGTGTTGAATATAATGTCCAAGTTTGAGAATTGATCAGTTGTTACTTTGAAGGAATATGGTTCTACGGCATCACAAATGGTTACTTTAATGTTTGGCGATCAAATGTGTACCCAATGTCAAATTTTTGTACTTCACACAAAGTAATCCTAATAGGCTAAAATAAATAATTGTCAGTATGACTGAAACTACCATTCCGATACACACCATAATATGGTATGATATATAATATTATATTCTCGTTAAAGGGCCCACCATGGTTCTTGTTGAGGTTGCCCTGGTTCGCACCTTGCTTATATTTTTTTCGGTGTTCTTGGCTTAGTGCTCCCCATATAATTTATTTGAAAAAAATTACGGCGAAATCAGAAACCAGCTTCACTAGTGCCTCTATTAGCAAAATAAGCAAATAATGATTTACGACTCATTGTTTTAAATTTTAAAGCCCGATATATTTTTACAAAACTGTGAAATGTATAATCGAAAATTAAATTTGGACGGCTTGCAATCGATGACAACTAGGGGATATAAAATGATGAAAAGACTACTTTATGACGGGTATTTACATATTATATATCTGCCACAAATCTTGTACATTCAGTTGAACCGGGGACAGATCCCTTTTCGAGCATACCCCCTCCCCCAAAATCGATTCGTGCTCTTTCCCAAGAAATGACCCTACCTAGATGCCAGTTGTGAAAATTGTAATTTAAACCATATGCAAAAATAGTTTCGCGAATCTCGTGGTCGAAATACTTAAGGGAAGGACAGTGGTAAGTCGCTCGAGCCATGACCTATTTGTTTTATTTTTAGACGTGAAGTCTTCTTTCGATCGCAGCAGTGGAAACAGGGAGTCTACAAGTGACGATGATATTGAAGTTGTGTACGTAGCACCCGCTGCCGAACCTGGTAAGTTTTATAAATATTGGTTTGGTTCTTATAAATTTTTCGTCATAGGTATCATGAGTTTTTTTCAGGTTTCATGGCAAAAAGCACTGCCCTTTGACAAAATACGGGCTACAAAGCTTCAGTGCTCATACCATTAAAAACCACCTCCACTAAAATGCAAAAACATGCACTGATATAATTTTTTTTTAAAATACCATTCCGAAGGAAAAATATGATGAAGAGAATCAAAAATTAGTTAAAGTTTTCAAAAACGTAATAACCATCCTACATGAAGAATGCATTAATAGCAAAAATGACAGAAGCTGCGTAAATTACTTGTCCCTACACATGACCAAAATTTGACCAGCGGGGATTAAACCTGAGCCCCCCCCCAGGTTAAAGCTGGGGAAATTTTCGCCATGTTAACTAGCGGAAAAGCGTACCCCCCAAGGTCAACTGGGTGTTTTGTAAACTGCTGTTTTGTGTTTTTCGAGTATTTACAAAAGGTATGTCTTTATCGTATATTGTTGTTAATGTTCAATATTTGTTGTACTGACAATGCGTATTTCTGCAGGCTGCACTTCATTTTTTTAGAGTTATGTCATAAATAGTCGAAATATAAGGAATAGTATTGAGTTTTGTTAGCACGATTGTTTTTGGTCATACCCCGAAATACCTAGGCCGCGGGGGAAGCCAAGATTTTCCTAGGAGGCATGACCTTGGGCAGTCACCAAAATCCCCCTCTGTGGAAAGGCCAGAGTTGATAAATTCAAATAATTTACAAACAGACAATTCAATGAAAATAATTATTATATTCGGTCCGTTTTGACGTTGCAGCCCCATATCACACGATATCTCAGCGCATGGTATTTCCATTTGAATACATTTTGAGCAAAGGTTTACTATTGCTTTAATAGATACTTAGATATAGAAAACGTAGAGATTCACGTTGATTTTTAATTTAGAACATATTGTAACATAACTGGCTATACATGCGTTGAGAGTGGAAATGGACAATTCTTCACACACACTGTTCGCTACACATTGAAAGCAGCGCAGCAGTAGTTCTCGAAGTTGGTATTCACCAATGCAATATGTTAATTGGTAACGTGTTATTATCACCAAAATTTTTAATTTTCGTTTTATTGCAGCGTCAAAGCCGTTTGAACTGACGATAGGAGCAAAGGTTGCCAGTACGTTTGTTGAGCTCAAATGGAAGCATCCGACATTGCCTGGTAAGGACGATATTGTTGTTACACTGTTTGTAAGTTATTTTAGTGTGCAATAAATTTCGACCCATAGGTAAACATTCTAGTTTACAATGTCAACATGTACTGTAAATTCATAAGATACTTAAAATTTTTGGTTTATATTATCATCTCAAAAGTAGCGCCTTTTGGATGAGATCAAGATTTTATTCGAAGCCACTGTTCGAAGTAGTTATAAGTGGTGTTTTTCTGTTGCGTTCTGAAGGACTATTTCAAAATTAAAATGTTTGGGCTCTATGTTAAATAGTTCTAATGTCAGAATCGTCGTCCAACTGGATCGAGCTGGTTCAGCTTCTATCTGGTCGCATTTGTAGACCCAGTTCGATGAATTTGCTAGGTTACGTTGGGGCTGCCCTGAACAACATATGATTAAACCAGTTTGGATGTTCTTATCTTTCGCCTGAGCAGGGTAAGTCCGGTTTGGCTCAGGTACCTTTTTTGCGGCATCAACCCGACCACACAGATATAAACATTATTCCAATTAATACGCTTTTTCGACAAATTATAAACACAGTCCCAAGCCACAAGCTATGCAATGTTTCTTGTAACGTAGATGTTTTGATTCAATGTATGTGCGTGTTTGTGATTTCCACAAAGTACAGCGCTAGATAGAAATGATCCCTGTTCCCACCTTTGAAAGACTACAGTCACCCAACACTTGTAGTATTATAGTTTTGAGTGTTTGAAGCTGGGTACAATTGGTTTGTTTATGTCCCCGGCTTACGAAATAGGTCTAAGGGTGTTGATCCTATTTTCCTAAATGCGATTCCTAACGGCGACCTCCTACGTACCTTAAAAACTAGACTCTTTCCTTGATTTATTTCCGACTTCTAGATTTTTTGTCGACCATGAAAAATACTGTAGTAACAGTGAAAATTTGATAAGTAGTTTTGGCGACATGCAGCTGATAGTTGGTTTAAGTTTTTTAGCGATATTTTACGTTGACGTTTTTAGCTGAATTAGCATTTTTTATAGTTTGAAAATTGGAGGCAAAAGTGAAAGTCAGCTTTGGAGCCATCAATAAATTAATTTGACGTTAGTTCTCTTGGAGAATCGTAATATGTGTATCCAAGCTGTATGTTTCTTTTTGCCTTCCACCTGAGTAGTTTCAAACCGTGTCCACTTGCGTTTTCTGAATATGGCCTGTAAAGCTTATCGAGACATCGACACTGCACTGTTTTAACATTTGTGCATTGCAGCTAATCAAGAATATTTCTACCGAATATCAATCAGCGGTCACAAGAATGTGGAAGTCCAGTATCCGCCACATAAGTCGAATTGTACTTTGAAGGTAAGTGCAAAGCCAAAATTCCAATAATAAAATAGAAGATAATGTGTATTTTAGAAAGACTTCATGGGCGATTCGGCTGGAAGCTGTTGACGGAATTATTGCGAATTAAACATTTGTCGTTTTTTCCTTAGTAAGACTAAGAACAATATATAAAAGGCATTTTTCCGATCGCTACGCAGGAGTTTCTGTTTTCTTACCCGTTAAGGTCATTTTTCTCTAGTCATGGTTTTCATGCAGGTTTTAAAGCAATTTTCTTAAAAATATGTACCGCATTTTATTTAACGTAAAATAAGAATGCGGTTTCGTGTCCCATAGGTCGCAGCCGGAGTACGGCATAGAACGTTCGTATGGCCATAATTTTGGACATCTGTTTCTGTCGCTGACAATGTTTCTCGGTTCTCGTGTTTACATATCATACGAAGTCCCAATGTAAAGGAAATATGTCGCACTGACTGATTAGTTATACAACTTGAATCGCTTTTACACTACAGAAAGGGGACCCCTCCGGAGTCACACTATTTCAAGCGAGACAATGTTGCACTGCACTGTTCCTAATGGATTAGGATTTTACTTCTCTTAGGTTGCAGGATTCCACTCGCGGGGAATGTCATTGCAACAGTCTACAGCAACTGTCGCCACCGATAACAGCTGTATTTTTAATTCCGGTTTCGTGCAACAACTATGAGAGCTAATGTATCGCTAGCATGTATCAAAAAGTGTGTTAGCCTTGCTGCGATAATCGTCGCACGTTTTCAGCTAGGTTACAGTCAACATGCTTTCAATTTCATTTACCCACGTCTATGTTTAAATTTAGAGGTGATTGAATTCTGAGTGCCTGAGTGAAACTAGCGAGACGAAAAATTTATTGTCACTGGCAAGAGTGGTATATTTCGACGGTGTCCGTTCCTTTGTTTTTGGGTTGACACGTATAACCTAACTTTGGCTGGGCAGATTGACTCGAGTGATAGCTCCTTTGAAAGCTTTAACTCTATATTTGATCGCTTTAGGATTTCAATGTCTTCTCCACGAAAAATCACGTCAAAGAGGCTCGGGTCGGGTCTCGAATGGGTTTAAAAACACGAGACTTATTGGAACTTGACAAGCGGCGTAGATATCAGAGAGTGCGAATTCCTGTTCCGGCGAAAATCGTGTTCCGGTTGTGGTTCCGGCAAAAGTCAAAAACCATATCGGAACCCGAATTCGGGTTTAAAAATTTAGTTTACAATTATCCATATTTTTGGTTTTATCTTTGGTGTAAACATACCTTATTGACGGAGGCAAGACGAGCCACCGAAGGTGGCGAGTCGCAGCCGGAGGCGTACATTTAACTTTATATATATCAATATACTAGACGCAAAATTTCAATTTTCTCTGTGACTTTTTTTTTTGTTTGTCACAGACAGGTCTGCAGGTTGAACGCCTGGGCCGATTTTAGAAATTTTTTTCTTCGTGTTGCGTATTCTCTTGCGGAGTGCCCTTTCATTGAGCACTTTTTTCTACGAAAATTGCTTTGTACTCAAAATTAAGCAAATGTTGCTCAAACTTAGGGATTTTTGCCATTTTTTCAGCTTTTTCACCGCATCTCGACAACCGTACGTGCTATTTCGGCGATTTTTTTACATAAAATGTATTTTCACGTTTTCTAAACAGCTGTACATAGCTGATTGACGTATTTCATCTCTTTCCTTAAAAATTAAGCAAATTCTCTTAAAATTGACTTAGGGAAACCTAAGTTCATCATATCTCGACAACCGTTCATGCTATCTCGGTCATTTTTTGACATAACATGTACCTTCACGTTTTCTAAAAGACTGTATACGAGTGATCTACTTACCTTTATAAACTCTCTTAAAATTAAGCAAAGTCTCTTAAAAATGAGTTAAAAATTATTAAGTGTGTTATTGACGGAGGCAAGACGAGCCACCGAAGGTGGCGAGTCGCAGCCGGAGCAGTCGCAGCCGAGTCGCAGTCGAACATTATTTTACATAATAAATTCAGTTTCTTAAAATTGTTTTCATGGTGAAAATTCGAAGATGAGGTGTAGCTACTCGATTTAAATGAGTATGTTACTTTTAAACTGTTACCAAAAATGTTAGAAATTCCACAAGCTGTATGCACTATTCACGCCGTTGTTAACCACCATGCCTCCGTCACCCGCGTTTACGTGTTACTAGTATATACGCAATGATCAAGTTCCAACACAACCAATCAAAAGAAAAGATTAACTATGTAAATTTCCCTGTCAAACGTAAGTGGAACACAATTTCATTAGGAATTTTTCATCTAATCCGGCAGGAGTTTGTTTACAAAACAAAGCTAGGTCGATGCTTGTAGCAGCTTACCCATTCAGAAATATGTGATATATGTTAGAACTGAACCGGTTCAACTTGACATACATAAGAGTATGGATTATTGAAGTTCTTAGGTGCATGCAAGGCTGATAAAAATTGCATCAAGCACTAGCTATCGCGCTTGTAAACTTTATAATCAGTCTACATTGGAGTAAGGTAACATCTGCAAAGCAGCCAGAAACTGCGTTCGTGGAAACAAACTGTATGTATATAAACTGTGCAAGCAGTATCACAGATTGTCTCATGTATAGCATTATGATCAAAAAATTATCATCTAACAGAGTCTCTGGCCATCAATCAGAAAATTGTAGTATATACCTTTTAAAGTGTTTTTAGAACCATATGAGCCATTAATTTCAAGTTTTCTACGGAATAACAATGTAACAAATTTATTTATGTCTCGTAATAGGAAGTGATTGGTGACAGAGCGAAATTATCTAGTCTACACTTCATACGTTAAAAATACATTCAACTTGTTTCAGTTTGCTCAAGCCTTTCACACGGCAGATATTTTTCCGCTGGGAGTCCAAAAACTGACATCTTTATCAATAAATGTATATTTTATCTTCGTCAACCACATGAAAGACCCAGAGAGACAATAATGTCATCGCAATACATTAAGTTTAATGTTAAATTTATTTATAATGCATTTTAAAGCCACAGTACTTTCATTTTTCTTCCTTCATGTGTTTTACTGTATATAAGTTTCGAAGACCAGGCTCCGGATCCGGTTTAAATTGACGGTTCCGGCTACTCCTTGAGATATATATGGCGCTTTGTTATGCGGTTCTCTTTTTGGGTCGAAAATGGTTCTAAAATGGTCAAATAAGGCTAAAATACACGAAAATGGTAATATCTCCACAACCGCTCTAGCTATATCGGCGTATGGTCTTATTCTGTAGAGCAATTTATCATCTTTATAACTGCAAATAGTGTGTTGCTATTGTGATTATTTACTCTGCAAGGTGGGTCAAAATAATGTAAAATAATGAGTAATTATTCCTTTACGTACGTGAATATTGCGAGCACAAAAAGCGGCATATCTTCTCAAAAATTTGAACAACGTGGCTGACATTCGGTGGCACATTATGTAACTTAACGCTCAATATAGCTGTGCACGTCTCTCTAAATTACATATTCAACACTCAGGATGCACCAACTTGCGATAAGATAAGCTGCTAGTTTTGCTATTATTATAGGTTCATCCAGGTACATCTTACGAAGTAAACATTGCCGTCGTTTCTCAGAACCCACCGGGCGGCGATGATCAAAAAGAAACAGCAATTCTCGCAGCATCGTCGGTCAAATTCAAATCAAGTATTTTCGATTTTTAAATTTTATTGTTTCTGTCATAGTTGTTTCTTGTATAGCGCCAGATAACTCTCGATCAACAGTGATCATAGTTATGTCATGCTAATGGTAGCCGGCTTAAAGTTAACTAGACGAATGAAGATAGACTAGTGATGGAACTAAATTGAAGCACAGACTATGACAGAAGCTCAATAACTAGTTGTTATAAGCAGATATATGATCTAGCTACTTTTTGAGCGGAGCTCGGCGAAGCCGAGCGAAGCGTTTTTATTTTCTGTCTGGGAGTAAAAAGGTCGATGTCCGTCCGTTCGTGCGTTCGGTCCGACGGATCTCAAGAACCACTGAACTGATTTTAAAAAACTTTTTTTGAAAGCCTATCATGTCAGAGTGTGCACCTGATTTTTGGGATTAAAAAATTTTGAGTGGTTAATTAGTAATTAGCTAATTAGTTAATGTTATGCAGCTAAAATAGTGAATTTTGCAATATTTGTTTTATTTATTGAAATAGAGTCGTTTTGATCAAACCATTATAGGGTTTTTTGGGTCGAAGAATTCAAATATAATATTTTTACCAATGATAAAGCCCTATGCCCTATGCAATGTAGTTACAAGAACATAAAATTGAGTACATTCGTAATGCCACAGCCCAAGCTCCGCTCACAAATGTAGTCCCATTACCGACTAGTGGTATTTGGATTCTGGCCCTAGGTATTTTGGTTGCTCCAGATGAAAACGTGTGAAATCGTAGTATCTGGAAATTGTTTTGCTTCTCAGTTAATGTCCACCTGGAAAATTTGATAGTATTATTTTAAAAATTGCATTCTGAAGCTACATATTTTGTTTAATTACATCAAAATTGATACGTTTAACCAGAATCAGAGTCGGTTTAGATGCAATTTAATTATATTGCATTTTCTCTGAAAATAATTATTGAATTCCGATAATTTTTAAATGTACATCCCTCGGGGTTCAAAGGGATGTACCTCCATTTCGTTCCATATGGGGTCGCTGGGGAAATCTGACGCCCTGGTTGCGCATCAAGGGGTACCCTGATCATGCCCTGGGCAAAATTTCCATAGATTGGAGAGGTTGTATCTTGACTTAGAATGATGTATTTCGGCTCCACAAGCGTTTTAAAACACCAAATTGCACTGTATAGTGAAAAATATTTTTTGTATGATTTATTGCCGCGGTGTTTCAGATTTCACGAACCGTATACGGGCGGCGAAATCCACAAAATTCTGGCTCATTTTTCTTAACATGAAGAAGGTTTTGGAAGTTTAGTTATAACAACGGTTTTATGCAGCTATCGTGAAGAATTTGCGTACCACACGTCGTAGAAGGCATGACATGATAAATTTTTGTCTGATTCAGAATATAAAAGGTGCCCGTCCTGCCAGGATCCTGGAAGCCGTATACGTATGGCGAAAACAACAATATTCATTTGTTATAAGGAAGAAAGTTTCGAAAGTTTTGTGATGGCAACGGTTTTACGCAGCTATCGTGAAGAATTTCCTTGCCACACGTTGTAGAAAACATGACATGCCGAATTTTGTTTGGATCGATATATAGAGTCTTGTCAGAGTCCACGAAGCCTTATACATGTGGCAAAAACCACAGAATTCTGGCTCACATTTCTCAAAATGAAGCAAGTTTTGACAGTTTAGAGTCATGGTAGCGGGTTGGCGCAGCTATCGAAGGATTTGCAATCCACACATCCTAGAAGGCATGACATGACAATTTTTGTCTGGATCGATTATAGAAACTACCAATCCTGTCAGAATTCACGAAGCCGTGTACGGACGGCGAAAACTAAATTTTTGGGTCACATTCCTAAAATGAAGCAAGTTTTGAAAGTTTAGTTATGGCAATATGTTTACGCAGCTATCTTAAAAAGTTGGCATAGGACACGTCCTAATAGGTACGACTAATTTTAATTTTTCCTTTGGTTCGATATATGGAAGTTGCCAGCTGCGGGCACTCAAATTCAGCTTAACGTCATGATCAGGCTAGCTGTTTTGGAACGTATTTCACACTTACTTTCACCCCAGCAATCTGTCCAAAAAAGTCGCGATTTGGCTGGTAATTTTAAGCTGGACACTGAGCTATTTCGCACCGTTTCGAACGTTTCAAAGACAAATAAAGGCGATAACGAACGCTGGCTGTATTATATTGTTTGGAAATGGACATAAGTGTACTGAATTTAGGTACTATTTGCCTTTTTCTACTGCAACTGAGGACGCTCTCGTTTTTAGAGTCAAAAATACATTATAGTTCGAGCGATCACCAGTCTGATTTGGAATTAGATTGTTTTGTGCAAACGATCACGGAGAATGATAAATTCGTTTGGCATCTGCTATGTTTATTTACAGTACGATGAGTTTGGGAGTTTAACAACATTATTGTAATTAAAATCTTTGTGAAGGTATCTCGAGTAACGCCGTGATTAACAGTGTTTAATTTTTGAATGAGAATTTTTTGTATACATTTCCAAGAAACGCCTGAATGAAAAAAAGTTACCGCGAATGCTTAGTTCCCTTCGCGCTACTGCTTTGAAACAGACATGCAATGACAGTCGAACACGCGCGCATAAAAATAAAGTGAGCAGGCTCAAATGTGAACAGCGCTCATACATTGAACAAAAAATCAGAAAGCAATAATTCTTGGGTTCGACACCATAGTTTATTCGGGTTGTACGATATTTATTATGATAGAAGAGGAACTATTATTGGTATGTTTTACCTAAATTTTTACAAAAAACAAATCTTGTTGTTTGAAACCTACCTATGTATGATATTTATGCAAAGTGTTCGTTAGCTTTCAAAAATATTGCTCATATAAATGATTTTATTTTGTTTGTACAGGATCTTCGATAATCTATATCTAACGCCCTATATCTGCTACCTTATACTGAAATGCCATTGCAAATACAATGCTTAGAAATCCTAAGCCGTGTGAAAATAAGCAAATTTCAAAACGAAATCAAACTGTACGATTACCAACAAAGCAGCAATGTTTCGTACACTGTCAGCAATAGAAAACGTGACAGCGTTTTTTATGAAACAATGTTACGAGTATGTGGTAGTTATTCTATGTCGCTAAAGATGCAACCACAGTTGCTGATTTTATAGAATTCAGTGCATTACGGTACAGCTGTGGCTGATAATCCCGGGTTAGGTAGGTTTCGCTTATAGCTTTTTTCAAAACTCGACATCTGATAGGCAATGTGTGACGGGACGGTTTCGTTATTAGTTTACCAAACGGCTCCATCTTTCGAGTCAAAATCTCAAAGGTACCAGTCTTTCGCAGCTCGTATTTCGCGATGCACGCTTCGCATTGAAAAACTTACAATGAATGTCTGTTAGGTTAGCGAGCGCTGGATAATATGGCTTTGTAATTTAGAGTCCAACTTATTATATCTTTTCATGGGGTGTTGACGGTTTTACGGTCGTTGAACCTGATTTCCAAAATGCCCTGCGTTCTCATTCGTCTGATTATGTATTGCGCCCAGGGCATCAAGAATGGCCTGTATATAGATATTTTAGAAGGCTGAATACAACGATTTCGTTATCAACTTGAGTCCAGCAGGCATATTTCAAATGTTTTTATGGGTTTTAAATGATTTTATTGTCAATGAGCCCGATTTCCAAAATTATATAGATTTTACGGTAGGCTGAATACGATGGTTTGGTTATCTAGTGACCAAGATAAATACGTAATGTCTGTAGCTTTCGATGGGTTTATGGTTGACGAAGTTTTAGGATTTTTAATGGATTCAGGGTTCAAGAGTTTTTAGGGTGGTATATACGTAATGTACATCAAACACAGTCTGTTACAGGTAATTAAAGAAAATTATAACTTAATGAAGCCTCGCTCGCCCCGTTTCACCCTCACTTAGGAGATATGTACTTGTTTATTTTAGTTCTGTCGCTAAGCGAAATGACGGAGCTTTATCGCCGAGCAGAGGATTTTGCTGGAAAATCAATGGAATCGTTCAATGTTTTCTACCGGAACAAACCCGAAGCATACTGGCAACAAGTGAAACGCAACAACAACATTATGGTCAAATACCTGAAAGACAGCAACGGCCAACCCGGCTCGCCCATTAACAGTAATAAGCATATTAATACAGCTTGTCTCGCTTGTGGCGACACCATGGAGTTGTCTGATATTAGCTGTCTGTCCAAACTATTATTATTTACTAAAATTTGGGCTAATGTGTATGTTCTTGTCATGTGTAGCTTCGAAGCCATCGTGTTTAATTTACTCATGTTATTCTGCCTGCAAAGATTTGCTCGTCATTGTTTTCCAAAAAAATTTAACTATTCGATCTCAAAGTCAATGTGTTGATGACTGAATACTATTCGAAATCGTTGCTGCTTATAGCCTTGGATCGGAGATATGCCGCAATTCTCTGGTTGGTGACGAAAGGTCTTTTCTTGTGATTGTATAGTCTCAGATTTTGTCTATAGGAGAGTGATTTCTAGATTGATATTTTTTCAGTCGGTGAGCATGGTTTCGTATTAGTAATCAATTTTCCGAGAAGTTTTTTGTTGGTGTGGTCGTTTTCGGTTGACGGTACGTATGAGTCGTGTGTCAGATTTTCAATCGCGAATAACTGCAGACAGATTGCCAACTACATGCAGCAACACTGTTTGTTTCAAGTGAATCAGCTAATTTTGAACACGTTACCTTGGTCTTTACTGACGATCATCCTAGTAGTAACGATGTGGATGACTGAAATGAATATAGTGGTTCTCGTGTTTATAAACGTGGAGTTCACGTTAAATACGACTGGTTAACAATAATAATCGTACAAATCGAGCACATCATAAAATTTTACTACGTAAAACTGGTTGACGAAAAATATATATATGGGAATAAAAATTAACGAATCTCTGCGCTTAATAATTAATGCCTGCGATGTTCACTTGATACCTTTGTGTAAATTGCGCAATCAACAATTTCCGACGAACGTGATTCTGCAGCAATCAAGAATTGTGCCATCATCCCGTATCACGTTGGATAACCGAGAAGGGAACGCTTTCCACCGAATGTGATTCTGCAGCTATCAAGAATTGTGCCATAATCCTGTATCACGTTGGATAACCAAGAAGTGAACACTTTCCAACGAATGTGATTCTGCAACAATCAGGAATTGTGCCATAATGCTGTATCACGTTGGATAACCGAGAAGTGAACACTTTCCAACGAATGTGATTCTGCAGCAATCAGGAATTGTGCCATCATCCTGTATCACGTTGGATAACCGAGAAGTGAACACTTTCCAAAGAATGTGATTCTGCCGCAATCAGGAATTGTGCCATCATGCTGTATCACGTTGGATAACCGAGAAGTGAACACTTTCCAACGAATGTGATTCTGCAGCTATCAAGAATTGTGCCATCAACCTGTATCACGTTGGATAACCGAGTAGCGTTCTATTTCTCCTAAATGTTCGTGACCCAAATTTCAGCGTACTACATTATCATAACATTTGATTGGGTTTTGTGACGTCAACTTCTGGCAGCAATTTCACATGCTATGCAATAGTGTGACATCATACATACATTATAGTGTGTGGTCATATCTGCTATAAGTAGAATCAAATTTTAACATAAATAATTTAGTGACTTTGATTCTGATAATCTGACTTCAATTTTTTTGCCATAAATCCTCCTAACCAGCTACAAATATGTAATTACCTTGTTAGCGTTGTAAAATTACGATTACAGCCAAAAATACCAGAAATAAATAAATAACATCAAAATTTGGATTGATTTTCCGTTAAACGACATTGCAGCTGGGGCTTTTTATAGTGGGTTCTATGGAGGGGGCGACTTCCTTAACGTGTCTTCCGACCCTCGCGCTGCTGACCTTTTAGATTATGGCTCCACCATCCGCCCCTCCCTCCTTTCCCCGAGATTTTTTACCCAAATATTTTCTGGACAATTATTTTTCAACTCATTTCAAATCGGTTTTTGTCTAATTCGATTTATCTAAATATCGTGCGTTCTAGCTCGGAGGTTATATTATGTATTCTGTCGTATTTACTGCAGTACTAAGTATATAATATGCGATGTATATGCAGTATACCATGTGATTGCACCAGGTTGAGTATTTTTACGCTAAAAATGTTACCCTAAACGACTCCGCCGACTCCCGAGAGCGTCCTAGAAGCGGCACCCTTTTATTAAATACCTCTACAGTAATTAGCAATGGATAGATTTTTGTCCTTTAAAAATTAAAGCCAAGATTCAATTATTTAATATTTGCGAAATTTGCGACCGATTTAAGTAAAACAAATTTCGCCTCGATTTCTGTAAAACTTATTATTTCTTGTGACCATATTTTTCAAACGTTGGTCTCGCTCCTGTCGTGTATTTGTTACAGTGGTTTTAGCGGATTGTAACCTACTGTTGTATATGGATCAAACCTTCAAGTCTAGGCTGATGTATGTATGATTTTGTGTGTATACATTGAAGGCTTTGGCTGTATTCATGTGATGTGTAGTTGTTACAAATTAGTGAATATTCAATACTTGTTTGTTATACATAATAGTAATAATGAGTACGTTGTATCAAATAGTTTTGATATATATTATGCACTGAGACAGTGTGTTTTGGAGCGTGCTTCGTTTCTAAAAAATTATGTGACATTATTCAATACAAAATATGATGCAGTAACTACGGGGCGTTGCGCGAAACCCTCATGACAAAATTTGCGTTTTTGAGCTTTCTAATATCCTTGGGATCTGAGAAGATCTATCCTGACACGCCGGAAAATGGAACAGTTATTTTATTTCCATTTTATTTCATGTATGTTTTTGAAAGGACGTTTAGAATACATAGGAAGGATAACGAGATCGGTCTGATATGACGAAGATCTTCATTTTTAAGGGAGTAAGAAAATCGGGATTTTGGGGGTTTTTATATGTCTCGAACAAAAAGGGGGACATTAAACCATTATCAGGGCTTCATATAGGCATTCAAAATTTCTCGTTCGGGTCAACTTACTCCCAACCCGTAAATACTTATGGACCCCCAATCCCGCGTTTAAACACTCAAACTTTAGGGCCCTAAATCACCACATCCTGAACCTAAAGTTCCCGATTTTTCACGCCCTGTACCTTAAATGGGGCCCATACTAACTATATTATTGAAAACCGGGGCCATCTGCCCCAACGGGTCTGCGCAGGATGCCCCTAACTCAACTGGGGCCCAAAATTCTCCTATCGTGCACGCATTCTTTTGCCTCTAACGGGCTTCCTAAGGGGACTACATTAAATTTGAGATTCTCACGAGCAGGCGACCAGCCAGGGCATGGATATGATCCCGCCCCCGGCCGCCTACTCCTTTCCGTTCCTGAAATATTTACAAAAAACAACAAAAAGTTTTAAGCAATTTCAGCGCCTAAAGCGCTTATATATTTTAAGCAAAATGAAACCTCGCGCCGACCAGCGCGAGGTTTAGTTGTTTACGCCGCTAGCAGATGTGCGTGCCAAGTCGTCTGTGTAGCCGCTTCTGACCAGGGGCTGACCATTGTCGTATGCTGTACGGTACTAATGTTGTTGTGGGGTCTGTTATTTGTACAGACAGCATTATGTTTTTGCTTTTTCGGAATAGTCGTAGACCATAGTGCATTATGCCGGGTTTAGTTAGAACTTGTGTGTAACATATGTATATCTATATAACCGACACGTTTTCAAACATTCAAAATTTCGAACTTTTGGGCGAACCCCAGAGTCTGGAAGCAGGCTGCTACCGATTTCCCCGATCGGAGCCAGTCGAGAGTTTTTAGCCCCGTAAGTTTGGCGGTTGTCAGCCAATGTACTAATTTCGTAGGGCTTTTGTTTTGTTCTTAAAATTTTTGCTTAGCTTGTTTGTTAGACACGCCCGGGTTGGTGTCTCGCCGTACTCCTACGGTGGAGAGCCTTCCTGGCTCTTTTGATTCCTTTTCGATCACGCAAGGGGCTGCCGTTTTTACGGATGCTGGGGAGTTGGAACGGTCTCCGCACGACCCGTTAAAAAGGCAGTGCCCCGAAGAAAGTTGACAAAATCGCTCGGGAAGTTTGTTGGGAATTCGGCACGCGCGTATCTGGCTGAGTTCCCCGCTCCTCGGACGCCTTCTTTTCGTTTCCAGCTCCGAGGAGTGACCTAAATTCATTCTAAGACAATTGAAAGCGAGAAAACGCTCTTTTAAGCAGTACTAGTCAAAAGTGCTTTAAGGCTTCGGGCAGTGAGCCAGATTTTTGTTTTAAGGTGGTTCGGGGCAAGTAAAATTTTATTCTAGGATGACTCGGAGTGGGCAAAGGTTCTGCTCTAAGGTAGTTCAAGGCAAGCAAATTCCTATTCCAAGG
>JASANE010030099.1:0-38755 GCA_030248225.1 Trileptium ribeirensis | reverse complement strand
TAAAACTTTGATTGATAAATTTTTTGCTAAAAAATGTTTTCTAACAATGAAACAAGACGCGGCGAAAATTTCCGCCTCCGTTAGTGAGAGACATTTTACTGGGCTTTTAGTTTTCCAAGAACGACAGTGCGTCAACAGTGATAATGTATTCTTAGGGGAGAAGTCTTAAATGTTTCGGCGCAGCTTGGTCTGGTCAAAATTCAGGTCGGCTTTCACGGCCCCGCATGGCACTTGCAATAATGGAGCCTGAACTGGTCTAGCCGATTTGTTATTGCATGTGGGCATACAAGGCCGAAAATTCTAATCTCTACAATACACTTAGCGAACGCCCATTTTTCGAACCTATGGAATCCACTTACTGACTGCTAAAGGATAGAATATGGCTGAATATTGATATACAATTATCCATTTTAGAATCCTATGTGACAATGCTTTTGACCAGTGTTGAAAGCCGCCGGAAAGATTTCAACAGACGTTATAAAAATACAAAAATATACATGAAATGCCTGCAACATGAAATCCTGATGATCTTAAAACAAATCCAAGGTTGTCGAGCTGTAGCATAAAATTGGTATCTGCCACCGAAATAGTTAAAAATATAAGATGTACAATGGCCTGTCTCATGTTAACCATTTGACAAAAATTAAACGAAACACTTAGAATATCCAGTCTCAATCTCAGGTTGTTAATGCTATTGATTTTCATAACATCGACGACCTTATACGTATAAGGCACAACGAATTGCTGTAGCTAGTGGTAGCACACAGCACATTACATATGACATACAAATAAACATAACTGCACTTTTATTTTTGGACCGATCTAGCCACTTCGGGTGGTTTCAGACAACTGTAGAGCTGGCCAGATCCGTCCTGGAGTTAATGTCAGGGCTCGACCCGTTTGAGATTAGGTTTCTGCCTGCAATTTGCCGGCCCGTTGATACGATTGGGGCAGACCATCCGGGACGGCAGGCAAAAATTCTCACTTCTACTGTACTCGCAACCCCTCTGTTTCATTTGATTTTTTAACCTTCAGGATTGGCTTATTCGACACCTGTGTTCTGGATAATTCGACGCTCAAGCTGAGCCTGATTGGTCCCATCAGTTTTGCCTCTACTATTTGCCTATTTGATCAAACAACTTGGTTTCATTTGACACCTCACTTCGGCATAATTTTGCCTTCCAGTTGGGACTAAGTTTGACAGTCAGTGTCAGTTTGACCTAACTTAACCGCTCTGCTTGGCTGGGCAACTCAGTATGGCAGAAAAAGATCTTCCAGTTTGTCGTAATTGATCCTCATTTTGCCTAGTTTAATTCTCGAATTTGGCCTAATTTGACAGTTTTGTCTTGCGCAGTTTGGCGTACCAGCATGGCCGAGTTTGACTCATCCATTTTCCTGATTTTGCTCCTCAGTTTGGCTTAATGGAACCTAAGTTTGGCCTAATTTGACAGCTTTGTCTGGCCCAGTTTGGCGAACTAGCATGGCCGAGTTGGACTCAACCATTTTTCCCTGATTTGGCTCCTCAGTTTGGATTAATGGAACCAAAGTTTGGCCTAATTTGACAGCTTTGTCTGGCCTAGTTTGGCGCACCAGCATGGCCTAGTTTGACTCATCCATTTTTCTCTGATTTGGCTCCTCAGTTTGGCTTAATGGAACTTAAGGTTGGCCTAATTTGACAGTTTTGTCTGGCCCAGTTTGGCACACCAGCATGGCCGAATTTGACTAATCCATTTTTCCCTGATTTGGCTCCTCAGTTTGGATTAATGGAACCAAAGTTTGGCCAAATTTGACAGCTTTGTCTGGCCTAGTTTGGCGCACCAGCATGGCCTAGTTTGACTCATCCATTTTTCTCTGATTTGGCTCCTCAGTTTGGCTTAATGGAACTTAAGGTTTGCCTAATTTGACAGTTTTGTCTGGCCTAATTTGGCGCACGAGCATGACCTAGTTTGACTCATCCATTTTTCTCTGATTTGGCTCATCAGTTTGGCTTAATGGAACCTAACTTTGGCCTAAATTGACAGATTTGTCTGGCCCAGTTTGGCGCATCAGCATGGGCAAGTTTGACTCATCCATTTTTCCCTGAATTGGCTCCTCGGTTTGGCTTTGTGGAACTTAAGTTTGTCATAATTTGACAGATTTGTCTGGTCCAGTTTAGCGCACCAGCATGACCGAGTTTGAGGCATCCATTTTCTCTGATATGGCTCCTCAGTTAGGCTTAATAGAACCTAAATTTGGCCTAATTTGACAGTTTTGTCTGGCCCAGTTTGGCGCACCAGCATGGCCGAATTTGACTCATCCATTTTCTCTGATTTGGCTCCGCAGTTTTGCTTAACGGAACTTACGTTTGGCATAATTTGACAATTCTGTTTGACCTAAATCATCACGTCAGTGTATCATAATTCGACCCTTCATCTTTGCTTAATATTAACCCTCAGTTTCGCTTTACTTAAAATCTCTGGTTGTGCTAATTTGAGCCTGAATTCGGTCTATTCTCATATTTTAATTTTTGCTTAACTTTACACTCAGTTTGGCATAGTTTAACGCTTCAGTTTGACCTAATATGAACAGCCACTTTGGCCTATTGTGATCTTTCGTCGTGGCCTACGTTTGATAAGTATTTGGCCTAATTTGGTCTAATTCTGTGAAATAAAATCTTTCTGCGATAAAATGCATGAAACTATGGGATGAGTTACTCAAATGACTTCACATAAGTTCAGTTAGTTCAAATCTTTGTTGCAATAATTTTGTGTTACATGCACATTTATATTTCGTTACTAATTTTTTACAAGCATTTGTTTACCATTTCGCCTGTCTACTTTAGCGAAACATGATCAAATGTTAGTACCCTTAAATTTGTTAGTGTAATCTGTAACGCTTTCAAAGACAAATTTCTGTATCATGCAATGATTGACAGACGCAAGCGGACGCCAGAAAGCGAATACAGATTGTATTATTGCAAGCTGCGTACGCCAACCACTGAGCTATCTAAGAGCTGTTGATCGGATAGTTTTGGAACAGCGAGAAGCGGTCGAATAACAACCTACATGTATATTTACATATGTACATTGATATGTACATTTATACGACAAACTCAGAAAACACAGCACTTGATGTGTGTCATTTGAAGACAGTGGCCGTTAAGGTATCAAAATACCAAAACAACAAATTTTTTACCGAGTGCATAGTAGAAAGTCAGCGTAAATATGTTTGTATCAGGCGTTAATTCCAACACAGCGAGAATGTGTTAAAACCAGAATGTGTACCACCAACACATATAAAAATCACCAGAACGCGATACCAGAAAGTCTGCATGATATCACGATGTTCAGTTATATATATCGATAATGGATAAAATTCTAGGCTGTACGTATATGCGAATGAACAAGTGAATAACTGGTTTTCAGTAACAAAGAGATTTGCAGTTATACTTGGCTGACAATGATCGAAGGTATGACACTGATCATTAAGAGGAAAACACTATAATTCTGTCATCAAATAATTACCAAAATTAAGGCAGTACCTTCAAATATTACCAAAATTACCGCTGTACCTTCAAAATTGACCGTATCCAGGTTGGGGGTACAACAGAAACCAATCAGTTGATGTTCGCTTGCTCTCTTTATATCCGATATTCCTTAAACAACCGAGTAACAGCTTCTAAATAGCATAGTTGTTCAAAAACATGCAATTTGTGTTTGATTTTGCACGATGCGTTTATTTTATTTGTTCAGAAAGCGGTCAAATGTTATTTTAGTAAACAGTTTTAGCGGTATAACAAATGAATTTGTTGAAAAACGAGCACTATTAAAGCCTTATATAATTCAAATTGGTTACATTTCTGGTTAATTAATACGTCGAAAGTGGTTCTATAAGTTTGCAACCCTCAAACGTATTATGCAAAAGCCCATATGCCTCATTTTCCAAGTGACTCACTAATGTAAATTTTAACCCAACAGGCATTAACTGGTAAATGCTTACAATAAAAAAAACATTTGCTACATCAGCAATCGGAAACTGGAAAGCGCAGCTGTGTTCTTGGCTTTACAAAAATTGTAACAAACTGTAAAAGCACTATATTTTAAGCATTTTATAGGTGTTGAATAGACGATAAGAATAGAACGAATCAGAACAGGCAGACGTTTTATGCTGATGAAAGAGTTTTTGGGTTAAAAAACCTTTATTATAAGTCTTCGAAGATAATATATAAACAAAATGTATGATGCATCCAAATTGCAAAATGTGGCGATGTGATGCGCACATTGGTATCAGTAACGTTTTTGTTAGGAACGCTTTACAATACCAAACGAAACAGCATGTAACGGACGCCATGTACTACATACTATGGTGTCATTGACACCCAATATTTACAGTGTTTTAAATTTAGGCTTATAAAAGGCGGTAAAATTATTTTAGACAAATTTCAAATTATATAAACCATGTTCTGGTATCTCTTACACCCTATCGTTAATAATTTTCCATTGGGGTGGCTGGAAAACACGTGCTCTAGATTATATTATCATTATACGCAAAGTAATATTTTCCAAACGCTGTCGTCGTCACTAAATAGAATTTGGCTGTGTCTATGATACAGCCATGAAAAAATGATGGTGTCCTAGACATCATATATAACGATTAAAAAAATGGTGATTGTGTATAGTACACTATATCGTTGATAGTGTTACGCAGGCTGTACGCGGACAAAACGTCAACAGGTTGGGCTATTTAACAGGCAAACGTTGCATAAGGCAATATAGCTTGTGACGATACACTGCGATTTTGATTAAAACAATTTATGATAAAATGAACGGTTTTATGCGCTGAATGTTATTGTCACCACTACGCTATTTGTGTTCATTTTTGCGATTTGTGTTCATGGCATTGCTTCAATGAAGCTTCAGTTAAAAATTTTTCAATGAAGCTTCAAATAATAATTGTTTCAATGAAGGTTCGCTTAAGAATTGCTTCAATAAAGCTTCAGTTAAAAATTGTTTCAATGAAGCTTCGCTTAAGTATTGCTTCAATAAAGCTTCAGTTAAAATTGTTTTAATGAAGGTTCGCTTAAAAATTGCTTCAAAGAAGCTTCAGTTAAAATTGTTTCAATGAAGGTTCGCTTAAAAATTGCTTCAATGAAGCTTCAGTTAAAAATTGTTTCAATGAAGGTTCGCTTAAGAATTGCTTCAGTAAAGCTTCAGTTAAAAATTGTTTCAATGAAGGTTCGCTTAATAATTGCTTCAATGAAGCTTCAGTTAAAAATTGTTTCAATGAAGCTTTTATCGTTTCCAAGAGTAAATACAATCATGATATGTGAACTAAGCGTATAACACTTAAAAGCTTAAGCCAAACGCTAAAAATTTGGTATATAATATTTTTTGGCAAAGCATGCTACATTGTGCTTATGAACTTGTGTTACTTCTCCATATACAAGAAATACACGCAATTTTATATAATAACATAAATTCAGTCACAAATAGCCTATCTATCAGTAATGCATCAGTAGAGTATAATGTGTGATTAACAAGAATATTATCGGATTTTATCCACATGAAACTTCTGATTTTTATGACCTATTCCGAGACAAAATATATTCCTGGACTTTTTTAATTAAAATCCAAATTCAATGCGCAGGGATCTACGGATACCCTTTACCGTTTCATTGTTTAACTAATGCAAATTTTATCGTAGTCAAATTTTATTACAAATCCTGTGCTACTTGGTAAAGCCTACACAAGTTATAATATACCAGGTTGCTAAGAATCATTTAAGCTGCGAGTCACATTCTTTTGGAGTGTTTGAGCCTTGTTTTTCTTATGAAAACACCGTTACAGCAGCTCAAGATATATCATCTGTACTCGAGCTGGATATGGACAATATTTTGTGAGAACACTGATGCTCCACAAATTCTTTTAGGCTGTACAGTACAACTTTACACTAATGGCTGTCTTAATAGTAGATTAAGCACCATCAATGTTCAAATGCTATCTTTTAAAGACAAGTTCTAGCATTCAGACAAAATAAGGAAATAAGGAACTGTCAACGTATATCAACTGAACTGGGATTAGCCATATTGATAAAAAGGTATTTTATACCAAAAGTACTCAATTGCCCATCAATGTGAACGAAAGCATGCTCGTTCTACGTAAGCATGTCTTGCGTTTTGGCAGATTTTTATAATTAGTGAAGGCTAATCTACTTTACATTGTGGATTTGCATACTGTATTGTTCTACCCCTCTCGCATCGCAGACTGTAAACGCTGTAGAATATGCAAGCACATAGTGCTGTAGGGGGAGTACTGAGTCCTGAGGTGTTAAGCTACCTTCACTCCACGGAGCGATTGAGCCTCTCCCACACTCCAAGCTCCGAATGTGCCGCCACCAAACTCTCATCCGGGGCTGTAAAATAAAACGAAAATTGACAAAAAATTTGAAAAACTGTATAGAAAATAGGCACAAATTGGCAAAGCCTAGGGTGCATTTTAGCAAAAACTGATTAAAATAGAGCAAAGCTGAGAAAATTGTAAACTTATAACAAATTCGATGTTTACCCCTCCGGCGGGCTTAAGGCTTCCGTTGTCGTGGCAACGGCTATTACTATAAGATCTCAGGCTCTTGAGCTTGTATGCTGTTGAACGCCGATTGATCGGAAGCGTCCGATACAAAATATTCAATAAATCCTGGCAGAATATACTCAATAGATCCTGGCTGGATATATTCCATAGATCCTTGCCGGATATATTCAACAGATCCTGGCCGAATATATTCAATAGATTCTGGCCTGATATATTCAATATATATTGGCCGAATATATTCAATAGATCCTGGCCGGATATATTCAATATATCCTGGCCGAATATATTCAATAGATCCTGGCTCGATATATTCCAAAGACAATGGCGTACAGGTAGTGTATCTATTTCATACTGGAAATGTTTGCTGACAGACAAGTCTGTTCTATTCAATATTGAAAGTAATGTTGTGCAACAACCAAAGCTTGCAACAAAAATTGATTACGAGATTTAGTTTCTATACTAACACTGTGCCTGAGAATCGCATTGATACCACGTTGCACAAATATCAATAGCTAACGACATCAATTCGGGGTTCAACTCGATTCCTGGTTTAAACAAAAAATATTTCAAAGCAATCTGTTTAAATATATTTTTGTCAGGCATAAAGCCAAAAACAAAATCTTTAATGACTTGTTAGCCATACAGTAGTTAAAATTTACGTCAAAATATTATAGTTGTTGCTTGATGACCGCGTAAAACAGCATCAAAGCTACCGAGCAGCAACTTGCCATATATGAATATGTTTGTTTACTCCCCGTTTCTGAAACTTGGCACAATTTTAGTTATAATTAATTTCAAATCAAATTTCTGGTTTAATATTAAGTACGAACGCAAAATTTATTGAATATAGCAGATTTAGATCTGCTATTGAGTCAGGACTGGATAGGTCAGTCCAGTTGGTCGTCTGCCTTCAGATCTGACCGTATAAATTGATAGATTTGATTTCCACCGACCATAGACCGAAATTTCAGCCGATTGTTTTTCACATCTCTTCGTCAAGAAGCACCTAAAGCCAGGCGCAACTCTAAACTTGCGAATATAACTATAAAACGTGGTTCTGATATCTGGGGCTACGAACAAGGACATAAATTTTCATTTGTCCCTATCGTATCGTCGTAAATACATTTTTGAGAATGATAAAAACCAAACACAAATAGACTCAGTACCGAAGCAGTATCCTGCAAATGCTATTGCTAGAACCTTAAACGCAATGATAGATATTCTTAGACTGTTCAGTATTTGAGTACAAAAGTGAAATAATAAAAATTAGCCTAACAACATTTCATATTTGACTCAATTATATTTTGATCGAACAAATACTTTAACTGTGTAAAATTTATAAAATACTCCGGGCCGTTGTGTCGCTATATTTCAATTTTTTTTAAATTCTATTTCTTCTCATCATCAAGTATATGCGTTTTGGAACTAGACAAAACCACTATAGAATTATGCGAGACAGAACGAAAAACGCAAATATAGTAATATAAAATCGAAAAACAGAATATTCATTCTATTTTATAAGGAACAATAGTAATAAACACGACGGAATGTTTGGATTTAAAGTATTTGCTGTGTCCTACAAATATAAGAAAAATTATAAGCTTAAATAAGATTTTCAATCCAATGACAGTCTTAATAACGATACTGATATTGACGTCCAGCAAATGTCACGGGGAAAATTATTATTGCAGACGTACGATTTTAAATCCAATTAATGTCTTTATGAGTTAGTATATTTTTATTGATGTTTCAAATACTCAGAAACACGAACTCATAAAATCTTTAAAAGGGGAGGGATGGAGCGGCGGAACAAGCAAAGATTAGATGTAATTGTTGACTAAGCTGATTATTTGTGCCGGAAGACTTATGTTTTTGAGCACTAATATTTGTACACTGCTATTTTTTGATAAAGAACCTCAGGAAATCTTTAAAACAGGCTGGGTTGGTGCGGCAGAACAAGCAAGGATTAGACGAAATTGTTGACTAAGCTGATTATTTGTGCCGAAAGACTTTTTATGTTTTTGAGCACTAATATTTGTACACTGCTATTTTTTGATAAAGAACCTCAGGAAATCTTTAAAACGGGTTGGGTTGGAGCGGCGGAACAAGCAAGGATTAGACGAAATTGTTGACTAAGCTGATTATTTGTGCCGGAAGACTTTTTATGTTTTTGAGCACTAATATTTGTGCATTGCTATTTTTTGATAAAGAACCTCAGGAAATCTTTAAAACGGGTTGGGTTGGAGCGGCGGAACAAGCAAGGATTAGACGAAATTGTTGACTAAGCTGATTATTTGTGCCGGAAGACTTTTTATGTTTTTGAGCACTAATATTTGTGCATTGCTATTTTTTGATAAAGAACCTCAGGAAATCTTTAAAACGGGTTGGGTTGGAGCGGCGGAACAAGCAAAGATTAGACGTAATTGTTGACTAAGCTGATTATTTGTGCCGGAAGACTTATGTTTTTGAGCACTAATATTTGTACACTGCTATTTTTGATAAAGAACCTCAGGAAATTTTTAAAACAGGCTGGGTTGGAGCGGCAGAACAAGCAAGGATTAGACGAAATTGTTGACTAAGCTGATTATTTGTGCCGAAAGACTTTTTATGTTTTTGAGCACTAATATTTGTACACTGCTATTTTTTGAATAAAAGAACCTCAGGAAATCTTTAAAACGGCTTCGGTTGGAGCGGCGGAACAAGCAAGGATTAGACGAAATTGTTGACTAAGCTGATATTTGTGCGTGCGGAAGACTTTTTATGTTTTTGAGCACTAATATTTGTGCATTGCTAACCAAAACAAAGTGGTGGAGCGGCGGAACAAGCAAGGATTAGACGAGGAGCCGGAAAACTTTTATGTTTTTGAGCACTAATATTTGTGCATTGCTATTTTTTGATAAAGAACCTCAGGAAATCTTTAAAACGGGTTGGGTTGGAGCGGCGGAACAAGCAAGGATTAGACGAAATTGTTGACTAAGCTGATTATTTGTGCCGGAAGACTTTTTATGTTTTTGAGCACTAATATTTGTGCATTGCTATTTTTTGATAAAGAACCTCAGGAAATCTTTAAAACGGGTTGGGTTGGAGCGGCGGAACAAGCAAGGATTAGACGAAATTGTTGACTAAGCTGATTATTTGTGCCGGAAAACTTTTTATGTTTTTGAGCACTAATATTTGTGCATTGCTATTTTTTGATAAAGAACCTCAGGAAATCTTTAAAACGGGTTGGGTTGGAGCGGCGGAACAAGCAAGGATTAGACGAAATTGTTGACTAAGCTGATTATTTGTGCCGGAAGACTTTTTATGTTTTTGAGCACTAATATTTGTGCATTGCTATTTTTTGATAAAGAACCTCAGGAAATCTTTAAAACGGGTTGGGTTGGAGCGGCGGAACAAGCAAGGATTAGACGAAATTGTTGACTAAGCTGATTATTTGTGCCGGAAGCCTTTTTATGTTTTTGAGCACACTAAATATACAATTATTTTTTTGCATTGCTATTTTGATCTTTGTTAGGTAACAACACTCGTAAGTTCCACCACAGCCTTTTGATAAAGAACCTCAGGAAATCTTTAAAACGGTGTTGGGTAGGAGCGGCGGAACAAGCAAAGATTAGACGAAATTGTTGACTAAGCTGATTATTTGTGCCGGAAGCCTTTTTATGATGGCCCGCTTTGAGCTGCTATATAAATGCTAAAGAAAAATCACAAAGCAAACAAGGTATATAATTGTTAAACACTGTCTAAAGCAGCTATTTTCCACATTGCGAATGCTAAAGAACCACAATCGTATCCTAAAATAATTTAAGTTGATTCATTGTACATTGATAATAAATCGTACATTTTCCCACCTTCCTTATAGTGATTGAGGAAATTTCTTTTTAAGAGCGGGTAGGGTTATGATGAGCGGCAGTACATTAGTAAGGATTAGTTGAAATTTTTTACTGAACGCTGATTGGTCGATTTGACGAAAGTGCCGATAAAGCCTTTTACACAGCACTTGCGGTTGAAATCACATTTGCGTTCGCGAACAAATTTAATGGGGCGAATTATCGCTGCTGTATCGTATCCTACTTAACAGTATGTATTACCTAACTAGCGGAACTTATAGGATGGGATAGAATACCGAGAAACCTAATGGAATGGAACCGAGAACCAAGGGAACTACGTGAACCAAGGAACCGAGCGGATGCATCCAATGTAACTAACTGACTTCCACCAATCTAGGACGGCCGTGTTAGGATCCAGCAGCTATTCAACCGACCGGGGAAGACCGCTCGTGGACACTGGTCAGGTGCGAAGGAGACCTTCAGAACAAAGGTCATTCTGATTGTTCTAGCTCCGTTCAAAATTCGAAACCGTATGTGTACCCTAGTATCTTTCAACCAGCCGGGGAAGTCCGCTCGTGGACATTGGCCAGGTGCAATGGAGGCCTTCGGGAAGTGAGCTGTCCTGATTGCCCTAGCTCCGTTCAAAATTACAATTTGTGTGTAGGACCTAAGTCGAATAGAGTTCTGTCCGTAAGTGTAGGTGCCACCAGATCTGATCAGCTCATGAATCGTGGCATTTATATGTCGTTGAACAACCTATCAACCCGGCAGGTGAGTATTTGTGTGGACGACTGCGATCAGGTCGGAGCCGGTATGTCTGAATCATGTGTAGAACCGGGAGGGGAAGCTGTTCAACTTGAGAGTGAAAATGGTTTCGGCCTACGAGGAGGCAATGCCAAGCCGAGTGCCGAGGATATTTTCGGCATAGAAAATCGCGATGATCGAGCTAAGATATGCAAAACTATGGAACACAATGATAATGAAGTAGAGTCTATTGATCTAGGAAGGAACAATGCTGATAAGGAGGAACCAGTAGTAACCAGTAAAAGCTCGAAAGTTGTGATACTAAAGTCCATGGTAAACAGAATGGTAGAAAGAGCAAACGCAAGAGAAAACCAGCAACAGGAACGTAAAACAAAAATTATAACATGTCAATTCAGTGCGGAGGAAGCCCCCGAAATTGGAATCAATCCAACTGGATCACCGGTAGATTTGATGAAGTTAATCGAACAAGCTTTGCAATCACTCGAATCGTTGGGAAATGTACAAAGTTTCAGCCGAGTTAGTATAGGTCCCACGGTAGACTACATCAGAACCAACTTAGCAACACCTAAGTATAAGATAGATCAAAGGCGCACACGAATAAACAAACAACACCAGTTGACGTCATACTAAGGAAACTGTTCACAGTATATAACACCAGCGAAGAAGTGGAACCAAAAATTCTACAAGGATTGTCAGATGAGGAAAAACTAGTATTGTTCGGGTCGGATTCAGAATCCGTGTCCGCAATCAAACCTGAAGGTCACAGGAAGTTTCTTCATTGCATCCTCGTGCTACCTAAACTACGTTTCGGAGAAGGTCCAATGTCAGTAAGGACCCTATTTTATTGAAGGGTCATAGCTGTGTCGGAGCGGATATGCCATGTCCATCAGCTGCTCACGGCCCGAGTGGCTGAGACGGCCCGAATCAACCAACGGTGGGACGCTGCCGTTTTGTCGGGGCTGTTAGGGTTTGCATGTCCGTTCATACACACTACGCCAGGGATATATGTTAGTAGTTGTATGTTGAAGCATCTCGAAAGCCTATTAGAAAAAGGTGATCAATTCAATGAGCATTGCACAAATCCGATTCTCCAAACATGCATTGTGTGTGATGCACAACACAATTTAAACTTCACGCATATGGAGGAGTGTGCTTTCACCACCTGTCACGGTGAATGGGACTATACGGGAAATTTATTAGCCGATTATGGGACGATAATGAGAGATGGAAAATAGCCATTCGACTAAATAGCACTCAGGGATTGCACTCACCCTATGAACTTATAGCGTATAGGGAACCCAACCTGGAATGGTTAGAAATTATAGCGTTAGCTAATAGGTTAGCGCACCATACTTGTTGGATTACCTTGTCACATAATTCGATGAATCCGGACCCGAAGCTCCGGTGCTGTCATTACATCACATCATATACGCTATAATGGCTAACGCACCCTTCAGAGGAGTAGATAGCAAACAAAAGCGCGAAGAACTACTATATATACGACTATTGTGGTTGCGCAAGCCCGCTCAAAACATCTGGGAGAGTGACCCAATATAAGACATGGACGAAATTCCAAGCGCACACCATGACGCTGACATAAAATTCAATGATGAGGAGGAGCTGGAAAGTGGGTTGAGTGCAGCACTCAGTGACGCTGGCGAGGACGAATATGACATGCCCACAATTGAATCACACGACCCTGACGATCTCATTTCCGAGATGAGTTTCTTCGCGGACAATGAAAATGTCAGTTATGAACACGACAACACCGTTGACAGAAGTAACCGAACATTACCGATCGGGTCGGCACGGTCCTCCTCAAACACATTAAGTCAATACCTTAAAGCTGTTATAGCATTTCTAAACCTAGGAAATAAAATAATGGGGTTACTAATAATTTTACTGATCCTCCACCAGTTAGGACAAACTGATGCTACTGCTACGCCTTTTTCAGACGAATTAGCACGCTTAGGAGCTTTGGTAAATCACAAGTAGGCACCCTTACTGAACAGCAAGGCTTAGTAATAACTGCTTCGTAATCCTCGTTTTTGCCGATCATTTTACGGCTATGATTGGATGGCTTACAATACAGTAGGCAAGCAACCGGTATGGCGTGGCGTGTCTACACTCCCAGGAGTAAACCGTGTTTGGGAAACTGCTGCTTCAACCCAAATTGCACTACCATGCCGGATTTATAGCAGAAAGTTCAACAGCTAGAAAGAGAATTGAAGAGCACATATCAAGGCGTACTAAACACCAGTTACACTAATGCGCTAATATTTCGAGGCCAATGCTCATCTCTGTGAGGAATCTAAGATCCGAAAGAAACGATTTTTCGCCGAATTAGCAGGTGTATTTAACAGGATTTCTAGGCGAAGGTGTAGCGTTCATTAATACCGTACATCTGAAGCATTTAAACAAACAAGTTCTCGCACTATCTAAGGAAATGAGGAACACCTACAATGTCGCCTACGACAACTCACGAGCGATTATGAAATTAACACCCACTAATGAGGAGCTGTACTCATTTTTGCACCATAAGATGCAGGAGGTGGTCACCATGATAGACCAAGTAAGGTGCCAGGAGCAACGATATGTCACTGAGGTTCACTGCAAGCTGCTCAATCATATGTTCCGCACCAGCCTTCGGTCTTCGGCCGACGCTGTCATGGAGGCCATGATGAGCGGCCAACTGTCACAAAAATTGGTGGACGCATCCAGGCTAAAGAACTTACTCCAAATGAAAACACAGATATCACAGGCCATTTTGATACCCGAACCAGCACTGTCTTACCAGTTCGGACAAATTTACCATGTGTATGTCGACCTAGGATCATTTAAATTTGCATTTATACTACGAGTCCTATTAGTTACGTCAGATGACGTCCGACCTTACTTCCGGGTATATAACGTTGGCTTGAATGTCCCACAGCGTAGCGCCTACATGAAACTACCACTGCCTAATTACGCTACTCGGATTGAGCGAGCACGATACGAAGTGCTAAAATTACACACATGGAACAAACGCCCAGGCACCGCATTCCGCGAAATTCACGTTCTAGCGACAGACCATACATCGCGTTGTTTAGACTGGATCATCATGGGCGAGGATGCTCCAGATGACGTTCGTCAACCCTGTAAGAATAGTGCATTTGTCGGGCCAATGGCTAACCACACCGACGTCTATACTACAGCTCAAGGGTTCCTAATCCATACCGCCGTACGCAAGGCCGTCGTCTCCAATAAGAAGCACCTTAGCCACGTGACTCGAGGAGGGTCGATTAACATCGCTGATAATGGGGTTTTGTGGCTGTCGCATAACAACTACACCCACCTCGTGGTCGGGCCAGTTATCGTGGCTAGCACACTAAACGCGTAAGAAGTAACAGTCCACATCGAACCTAGCACCACTATTCACGACTTCCAAGATATACCTCCTAAACCGATTGCTTGGAGCTCACTGGAACACGCCAAGGCGACGAACTATCAAATTCAGCAAATAACAGATGAGCAGACTTTCCATACATTACCACAACCGGAGTGGCTCCATACCTTTGGATGCTCTTTCTGCTGGTAGTTGTTGGCGTATGGGCAATAATATATTTTAGGAAGAAATCCGGCTTCTGTCCTAAATGCATAATAGGACGCCTACAGCGTTGGTGGCAGCAACGCCCATGTGTTTGGGCGAAACCAAAGCGACTTGAATTAAGCGTCACGACCGCAAATGAGTATGGCACTACAAACATGCCTCGACCAACGGTTTCAGCCTCAGCTGCTTCCACGGAACATCTAGAATTACGAACTCTGAGCCCTCGTCGGTCAGCCCGAATAAACACTACCAACGCGGACGAAAGTGTCGTTTTGGTAGAGCCCACCGAATTATTTGCCGTGTCTGAGCGAGCCCAACGTAGGAGAGATCGCACAGTAGCTTACCACCGACAAGTTAACGCAACACATCACATGGGCGCCCCTTTGCTAATCAATGCTTTTATATACCGCACACCAGTACTTACATTGATAGACACCGGTGCAGACGTTTACATTGTATCGCAATACTGGGTCAGTAAACTAGGTCTACAACCGCGCCCTGACGACTCCACTAGGATAGTATCTGCCACCAAACAGGAAATAGCGCTAGATGGCAGCGTAACCGTGCCTTTATCGATCGGGTCTATAACGGTACAGACAGATTTCTTTGTTATTAAGACAGCACATTATCACTGCATCATAGGAACAGGTTTCATGTATCAGTTGCCTAAATGCATCATAAACTTTAAGGAGCGTTGCTCAAAAATTGCAGTTGAAGAGGAAGAGGCTAAAATACCATTCGCCGGGTTAGAACGTTATGACCCGCAAGTAATTGCAGTAATGTGTAGGAGACTCACTACTATTGAGCCGAACACCGAGACATTTTTCAACGCTATCCCCGAAATCGTTGAAACCGGTGTAGGCCCGGCTTTATTTTGTACCCGCACCAGAAATGGTCGATATCGCAATGGCACATGCATTAGGTTAAGGAGCCAAAGGACCATACCAATTGAGGTTTTAATTTCGGAAATACACCGGTAACTATCTATGCCGGACAAACAACTGACCATATCGAAACAATGATTGACCCTATCGTACAGTTTCTGAAAGACACAAACAAAAATTTGATTCGGTACGAGGAACACAAGCAGGCCAAGCAATTAAACAACATAACAGCACACCATGAAAGGATCATACAACACAAAGAGGTATGTAAACGCGCTATCGACCATGAAAGAGCTCAAACGGTTCTAAGTACAATCGACTTTGACAAGAATCTATTATCTCCGTTAGAGCTAAAACGATTGAAAACCGCGATCGCTGAAAAAACAAACGTATTCAGCATGCATGATTTCGATCTAGGGCGTTACACTGAACATCGACGCCGCATAGAGAAGGGAGATGCCAAACCAGGCAATGTATCGAGCAGGCAATATATCGATTAGCACATTCCCTGCGTGAACCACTTAGGCAGGAACTATACTGTATACTAGATGCGGGACTAATATCACCATCAAGCTCACCTTGGGGCTCACTAATAGTGTATGTAACCTAGAGTGACGGTTCACTGAGGTTCTGCTTAGACTTTCGGAAAGTAAACACGGTAACAGAGCAAGATTCATACCCATTGCCTCGAATAGATGATATTCTAGGGTGTCTCCGTAACACTAGGCTAACGTCGAGTTTAGATCCAAATAAGGGCTTCTGGGAGCGAGAACTAGATCCAAAGACTAAGGACAAAACCTCTTTCGAAACCGTACATGGACAATATGAATATATTGTCCTGCCGTTCGGAATAAATTCGTCCCCAGGAGTATTCCAACGTTGCATGTTGATGATTTTGAAAGGCCTCGAATGGGAAAATGTTTAATTTACATAGACGACATGTTAGTAGTCTCACAAACGTTCGAAGCACATCCAGTGGACGTAATCCGGGTTTTCGACCGTTTTTGCAAAGTAAATTTAAAACTGAAACCATCAAAATCTCACTTTTCACTTTAGCCGAGGCAGTCTAAAATACCTAGTACACATAATTAGTACCGAGGGTGTCAAACCCGACCCAGAAAAAACAATAGCAATTGAGGAAGTTAAGAGTCCGGAGACTTTGAACCAGCTTCATAGTTTCCTGGAATTTGTAGAGTATTACCACAAATTTATACCATACTATTCACATATATGCGAAGCGCTAAACGAACTCAAACGCAACGATACCGAATTTAAATGGACACCTAGATGTGAGGAGGCATTTAAGAAATTAAAACAATCATTGCTGGATGAACCGGTATTAGTTCACCCCGACTTTACTCAACCGTTCATCCTACAAACAGACGCTACGGGATACGCGATGGGTGCGGTATCATCACAGAAAACCAAGCAAGGCGTTAAGCCCAGTGCATACCCAAGTAAGGCTATACTAGATTATCAACGCCGATACCCCACAATAGAAGCTGAAGCTCTTGCGATTAGATGGGCCGTGCTACAGTTGAGGCGTATATCGTAGGACACAAATTTCATGTAGAAACTGATCACAAACCGCTCAAACCCTTATTCGATAAACCGCCTAGGAACTCGCGCGTATCCCAGTGGCATAGCGAGTTGCTGCTTGAATTAGGAGGATTCGAAATACAATACAGACCGGGTAAAACAGAAATGCTGGCGCATTGTCGCGGGACCTTAGGTATGACACGTCCACAAATGAAGAACAGGGAGATACTTACGAAATCCTAATAATGGGTCTAGGGCGACGTACAGGACCTCGACTACTAACCTGCAGTGAATGGGATCAATCCCACCTACCGTGTACTGTAGTTCCGCTCGCTACTGACGCACCAACCGCTATTATGGGTAGCCCAATCGCCCACGCAGGTCAACCAAACCCCGAAGCCATCCCTTCGCAACTTGTTGCCGACACGCTAGTAACCACAGTACCCCCAGCAACGCTAACACAGCAAGCAGCCACGCTAAGCGCAATCCCAATTAGTATGGACCCAGTAGAAACACCAGTAATGTCGATACGCACAACCGCTATCTCGAGTTCTGGAGGCAGACCTTAGGCTCGAGGGCATAAAAGACCATTTTGGACCTAACTGGAAACTATGATCTGGCCACAACCACACTACCGACAAAACAACAATTTGATAGGCTCATGAAATTAATGATGCACTATGAAACCAAGATATTACCAACAGTTAGGATCGAGGACGCACAAGACACGCATGAAAATATATACTTACCGTTCTTTTCGGACCTCCCAGATTTCAACTTGTCACGGTTTTTACCGCATATCCAACTAAATGATCCGAAATTAGGACCGATATGGTGGTACTTATATAACAAAACATGTCCTATGGCTGAATTAGGTGCTCTGAGAATATAAATGAGAACACGTTATTTCGAACTAGTTCAAAATACTAAAATACTGTACATGAAGCCATTACAGCCAGTGGACATAAACTACAAATTGTGAGTCCCTATCACGTTAGTTTAACAAGTGCTCAAGCACGATCACGACACCCTATACGGAGGGCATCCTGGCCGCGACCGACTACTCGCGAAATTGAAACAATTTTACTACTGAAAGGGTATGTCCGAGCAGGCACAACAATGGATCAGGCGATGCACCCTGTGGCGATCAGCTAAAGACCCGATTTCTCGGATAACCAACGGAGGGAGCAGGGTTCCTTTGGCAAATCAACCGACGTATCGTGTATTAGTGGATATACTTGACATCCAAGTTCGGTCGCGAGCAGAAAACCGTTATGTCATAGCATTTATAGATCAGTTCACGAAATTCGCAATAGCAATACCAATAAGGTATCAGGATGCCCATACAGCCGCTCACATATTCTTATACGAGGTAGTAAATAGGTACGGAGCGCCTAGGGAGTTGTTTTCTGATAGAGGTGTTTTTTTATTGCACACATGTTCGAGGAGTTGTACCAAGAAATGCAGATATTTCAGCACATGAGTCTAGCTTACCATCCACAAGCAACTGGTGAGATTGAAAGATTTGATAGGACTTTACTATATCTATTACGAGCAAGCGTACCACAAGATGATCATCACTCATGGGATGTATCATTACCATTTTGTATAATGGCTTATAATTCCTCCGTACACACAGCCAACAAATATCCACCATATTTGCCAATCCTAGATTGCCTTGAGAATATTGTGACACGCATAGTGCGGCGACGGGATATACCGGAGCTCACCCCTATAGGGCCAACGCGCAGCGCTGTGTGGCTTCTATTAGAGAGCGTGCATACCAATGAATGAAAGTCGCACAAGAAATGAATCGGTTAAGATACGATAAGCGAGCTCGCAAACCACGTTATCAAACAGGTGAATTAGTATGGATTTATAGGTAGGACTCTACACCAGGAACAACTAGAAAACACGCACCACGATGGTGTGGACCATATTAAATACTGAAGATCAACCCGCCGTGCATGCGAGTAAGAATGCATTATAATCCCGAGGCATTGGCACATGTAATTCACATCAATAGAACTAAGCCATGTTTTAGGGCATTAGATTCAGTTCCTAATGTAAGTTACTGGCTAAGTCAAGTACACGCTTCAGTACTAGTGGGGCTTGAGCGAACCAACCCAACGAATCATCGCTGATGGGGATTTTGTTACTGAAATAGAACCTGTAGATGGGGTAGCAGTACGTACAGTTAGAACAGCAATCAGTGATAGCTATGATACCGAAAGTGTCGAGATGGGTGACCCTAATGACCTTAACTTTTATCGCCGAACTTACGATGAGATTGATGCCGAACAGGCTGCGATAGAACACGTGGAGTATCGTACCGACGAATACGAATTCCAAAATCCACGGAGGGACCATTGACCGATCCAGATAGGGAAATAGAGCCATCTTGGCCGCCAATAACGCAAGAGCAGGTTATAGGTCAAGAGGCCTTATCATACATACCTGAACCTGGCAGCCGAGACACGCGGGTAGAATACGGACAACACACAGTACCTGTAACTACGATGGAAAGAATAGTATCTACCAGCGAGGAAGTTCCATTCGGCATACCTACTGTAGGAATTGGAATACTCGAAGAAGGATTTCTACCCAGCGGACCTCACGCTATCCACTACACCACGCGGAGCTTCTGGTGGAATTGTCGTGCATGGACCATATACTTCAGGGGACCTGCGTTATGCCATTATGCTCGCCGCTCAAGAACACCCATTTAGCAGTTGCGACCAGCTGAACATATCATGGTGTCGTGATTGCGAGTACCAATGGAAATGTCAACTCAAACTGTCGGGAACTACACAGCAACCATGCGTCCTTATAGCGCTCCACAAGCAGCTGCCGACAGACCCATCCTACCTTATAACTGGGCCTACCGCGAACCGGCTATCCTTAGCCCACCTCCAGGACTCTCGCCAATGTCCAGAGCGCTATCGGAATCTACGTATGGAGAAGGAAGGGATGCGGGAGAAAGATCGATCGAAGCAGACGACAAGCGAACCAGCCAAAGTACACAGCAAACATGCGTCCTTATAGCGCTCCACGAGCAGCTGCCGACAGACCTATCCTACCTTATAACTGGGCCTACCGCGAACCGGCTATCATTAGCCCACCTCCAGGACTCTCGCCAATGTCCAGTGCGCTATCGAAAACTACATCTGGAGAAGGAAGGGATGCGGGAGAAAGATCGGTCGAAGCAGACGACAAGCGAACCAGCCAAACCTCGCAGGAACCATCCTCCGCCGAGAGACTCGGTAGGGCAGGACAGGAAACATCGAGTAGCGGTTCAAGAACACCAAGTACATCACAAGGAACCTTTGGTTCACATGGCGGACGAACAGTTACAGAATCGAGTAGCTCAACATCAACACCACAGCGAAGAGCGGATCGCACAGTTGCGTTAGGCTCCCTTCCCTGTACCCAACCATCCGCCCAAGAACGAGGAAAGGCTCTCGTCGAAGCGAGCCACTCAGCGAAAGCAGGCAAGACTGGCTCGAGGAGGTTCAGCTATACAAAGTACTACTACGGAACAACCGGGAACGGCCACAGTAACAATCACTGAACAGGTGTGTACCACTGCCACTACTACATCCTCCGGAATAATGCGACCTAGTACCGCTGATGCGACAGCCTCGACTAGGCACCTTCTGTATTGACAGGCTAGGGATCGGGTCTTTAGACCATACGGCGCACCATCAGAGGAAGAAATAGGAGAAGTCTGTACACGGAGGCAGATGTGTGACCTTCCAAGAGCCAGGAGTAACTATTGGCGAAGCCGCTGGGACGTCATCTAGGCTAGCTTCTACTACGCGTACACAATCCACTAGTATCACGACATCAATGACTAGTGCAGTGGTATAAACTCCACAAAAATTGCAGCCAGGAGAACGTATATCGAGCGGAACTTTACCACCGACCACGATGCCACCAATATTCTTCTAGCCAAGAACTACACTCTACAGTCTGGCGAATATGAACACCCCGACCACCACCTTACGAAGAGTCTGACGCGGACGACCCTGACTTATGAGTAGACTAAACCAAAGTCATGCTAGCATCTACCCCTGAACCAAAGTCCCAAAGAAAACCCAATGGGTATGGTGAGGGAAAATAGGACACAACATTAGTTGTGGACAAAACCATCTTTACAAATAGACTTATTACGTGTATCTCCATTATAAATGCGACGAAGTTACAAGCGTAAACGACATCAATGTCCCGTTGATCCCAAAGCGCGTGCGGCACGCACTGGTAGAGGTCGAGGACGTGTATGTCCTAAGGTGCCGGAATGCTTCGTGGACCGGTTGGAGCGATGGGAATTGTTTGCGCTCTAGGGCACACGGCGGAGCCGGACTGTCCAACGAATACCCCATGGCCGATCATTTCGAGAACGATCGAAGGCGCCTCCCCAGCGCCGCCGAACACTATCACCTAATTCTTGGAGCTAATTGGACTCGAAGGTGAAGCCAAGGAATCACGAAAAGGACATTTACCCAACTGAGCTGCAACTTCGCAGCATCGCCCTACAACGACAGCTACCTATCAGTGTTCGACGGCGTGAATATCGCGCCACCGGAAGCGTAAAGTAGCCCCAAGTAGCCATTCTGGGAGACGCATTGGCCCTGCCACTACTAGAAATGACAACCGACAACAAGAGGTTAGTTAACAGATGGCCAGGCTCTACGCTAACCCGGCTTATTCAAGGCATCAATGCCGTCGTAACGCCGCAGCTTAAATGCATGATCCTGCTCGGCGGTTTTAACTATATCCACAGAAAAGCGTCGCTGGAGCAGCTCCATGCGACTAAGCCAAACGCCGTATTCAAGAAAGTTAAACGCCATCTAGGGGTGTTGTCGAAAGGGGTAGCGCCAACAACGCCAATCATCATTGCGCCACCAATAATATGCTGGGTTGCTACCAACCCCAGCGTCCTGGACGGTCGAACTAAAAAGGATGATCGCCAATCACCGGCAGCGACATAACACCCTCCAGAATGTCTACGTTTCAGCCTGGCCCGTTGCGTTCAACACCGCCGACGCCTGGGAGCGGGACGAACCACATATGGAGTGGCGTGAGAGGCCCCAATTCAGCGAACCGATGGTTTCCAGCTACTGCCGCTGCAACTTACGCGAATGGGTGAGCCATTTAGTTCGCGATGCTGAATTGGGACATCTTACACCTTGAGCAATAACGAAAACAAAGCGTGGCGTTAGCGGCTAACATAAGCGCTGAAAAGTATGGTAGAGTTTGCACTATCCATTAGGAGAAGTACTAATAGAAATAAGGATAAGCGAGAGGCATCCAAATAGGTAAAACGAGCAATAGCGAAGTACATCTAAGGCGACGACTCAAAGCGTCATTCGCGAGTATTTCATGTATCTGAGTAAGATGAAACTAATGGCGATTCAATCAAAGTCTAAGTAACTGGTTTCAAGGAAAATCTTGACAGTTGAACACCACTAGTCGTAGTCACTCTTTTCGGGCGAACTTAAAATAAACCCAGCGGGCAAAATTAACCACGAAGACACCATGTAAAGTTCACCATACGAAAGTTCTCCAAGGGAATCCCTGGGGCAGGGCACACCGGCGGCTGGACCTTTTCTCGGGGGCAACCAAAATAAATTAGGCGGAGGTACGTGTTAAAATGTACATTACATATACTTTGTTATAATTTTGTTGTATGTATATACGTTAGGGCGCAAGATAAATGATACAAATATAGGAAAGTGACATATTTTCTAAATTTTATGACTAAAACAGGAGTAAACCCAGATTCAAAATACTATAAACCATAAGGGAAAACTTCCAAAATTACGGAATAAAAAGGAAGAAGGTGGTGGCACAACCTCATAAAAGATTGTTGTCCTTCTACCCGTTCTTTATGAATTTAAATTTTAAGTTTTCGGAAATTTTAGATAACTTCAGAAAATTTAAAAAAATTTTCAAATTTCAACCTGATTGATCACAAGGGCTGTACATCATACCGGACAAAAGGCTAAGTGTTACATAAATTTTACATTTTCTTATACATAATTTCTCAAAATTGATTCCTACCATAAGTAAGGAGTCCAATAAGTCTAAAAATATTTAAGAGATGTAACAGCCCGAGTTTTTTGTTAGAGATTTTAAAGGACATTCTAATTGAGGATAAAAGCAACAGATTTGTGACTCAATGGGCGATCGGATACTTATGGAGCGTGATCTTAACATTATGCAATGTATATTTGATGTTAATAGACAATACTTATTACCGTTGTTTACGATAACCACGCTCCACCTGCCTGACATGCGCAGGCATGATCATTTTCGCATGAGAACTAACTAATTATCTGACTTAAATTGCAAGTGTCCGGTCGGCCCTAAACAAAATTCCATGGGCTCGAATGTATCGTTTATTATAACGTGTTATGGAGAACTAATGCACACCCGGATCGGCCAGGGACAAGGGGCGAAATTTTCACGATTATATTTTTGGTTTCACTGATTTGGTTCCCTAATGCCGATCCCCGTGCGCATCCATATTGGTAGTGTGATAATAATGTTGATAATAATCGATGTATTATAACATGTATGTTGTACGGCGTGTCAGGTATAGGGTAGGGCATCATGCGGGATTCTTATGAAATTTCAAAACTGGGACTTTTGTTGAAGATTTCAGAGACTTATCCTGGCATGCAGAAACTGGAGTATATTATGTTGTGTTATGGGCTCATGTCATTCAACGGAACTGGATTTGAGAGATCAAGAAAATTGACAAGATTTACTGCAACAGCATTTTATTCAAAATTTTCATATTTTTCAGGCATCCAAGACCAACCGGGGCAACTTAATTATCATTTGGGACTTGTGGGGCTTCGAAATCGTGTATTCGGGTCAATTTATTCTTTACCCGTAAATACTTATGGCCTCCCAACTGGGCATTTAAACACCCAATATTCAAAGCCCAACAGCGCAATCAAAATAACCAAAACTCCTCGATTTTTGGCACCCCACGCCTGCCTCCACAATGTCCAACCCTAACTAGTTCATCAAAAAACCGGGGCCACGTCACCCCACCGATCTATACAGAATCCTAACAATCCTCTTGGGGTACCGAAATTTTCTATCCTTATCGCGTAAAACGGCGTCTAACGGGCCGCCACCCATTTGTTTTATGCTTAAAATTCTGTTTTCATCGGTAGGCGACCTGCTAGAGCGGGAACCTGATCCAGGCCCCGGCCGCTTACTCCTTTTCGTTCGTCCACAATCGCAAAGAACACTCCAAAAGTCTAAGAATTTCCGAGTGCCCTGGGCGTACGTATATTTTTCCTATTTGAAAACCTCGCGCCGACCAGCGCATGGTTTGGTTGTTTTTGTGTCGGTTGCTGCCACAGAGGGGCCCGCTTGCTGTTGACCAATTAGTCACAAGTAATTCGTCGACCAGTAAAATTGCGTTGTTGTCGTGTTGTTAGACTGGCGACTCTTAGCTACTGTATTATAGGCTTCTATTGTATTTGTTGTCTTTAGCTCAAAGTTGTGTTTGTATGAAGAACGGTGTATAATATGTATTGGCGACACGAGACTATTATTTCAAAATTTTAAACTTCAAAGCTGTCTTAGGGAACAAAATACCAAAAGGGGGAAGCTAAGGGGTACATAAGAAGGAGGCGCGATGTAGCGTCGGGACCAGTCGAGAGTTGCTGCTCTGAGTTTAGCAGGTTTTAAGTTTGGCGATTATCGCCAGTCTACACAGTTTATTAACTTGGTCTATTTCGGAGTTTCTCGTTTGATTTTCGATTTACGTTTCGCTCTTCTTCCCAGGAGTGACTCTCGCTGTGCAGACATAGCGTATTTTCATGCTTTCAAATTGACTAGCAAGGACCGCCCTTGCAGGCGCTGGTGTGTTCGTTGGATACTTCGCGCCCCCGTAAGTACATGCCCCAATAAAGTTGAGGAAATCGCGCGTTAAATTCTACCACAAAGTCTTTTCAGTTCACGAATGGTAACACGCTCGCCGGGTCGCGCTTTGCTTTCTGGATTCGGCGGGCGAAATTTTGTTATTACAGTGATGTGAATAGGCATCGGTGATGTAATGCATCGTTCATATTAAGCTGCGTGCACCTACTTCACACGGTTACGCAAAGAACCGCAGGGTTCGTTACACTGCGGTTGTCGCTACAATGTAACTTCGATCTTATTTGTCGCTACAAGCTTCGTGCATCAGCTGGCATTTTTTAACGATGATTGTAGCGAGCATTTCAATTGACGTTACACGGCTTGTAATAACAATGTTTAAAATTGCGCGCCTGGTGTAACGTCAATAACGGTTGTCGCAAGATGATGTAACGAGGACTAAGATTTTGCACAACAGATGTAACAAAAATCATAATAGCTGCACAGCTATGTAACAATAGATGAGAAAAACACACGCCAGCTTTGTTACAGAAACAGAGATTATTAAACGCTGATGTAACGAACATGATAATTACAACATCCAACTCTTAGGGTAAGGAACGAAATGTTTGCAAATAACTGCACAAAGTGGACAGTTTTGTCTTTAAGAACAGTTTGCAAGGAACTAAAATCTCTAATGAACGGTTATATGATATTTTAGTTTCTTGCAAACGGTTTCTAGACTGCCTTATAATGACTGTGGGTATGCAACAAACGATTCTTTTTTGGCAACCAATTCGAGTGACTTGTAAAATAGTTATCCAGAAATTAGTTACTTGTTGTACCCGTCTGAAGTTTGTATTGTGTGCACAGATGTCAAGTAAATACATTCAAAAATAACGATTTTTTGGTTTGGTCATTTTATGAAGGATCAGTGTCTGGGTCAACTGATGTGAGCGCAAATTTCCGACACTTCTGATATATACTTATTCCCCTGGAAACAGTTTGTACACATTCTCGGTTTATGGCACGAAATGTAGCGATACGAACTTCAGGTCATACTTAGGTTTTTATATGTAATTGTATTTCGAACTATATGCTACAGTTACGAGCACAAATTATGTGCAAATTCTATAGCAATCCCGCATATATAATGAATTGAACATCAACAAATCGTAACTATAAAGGATGTGATTCCTAAAGTCGTCAATAGAAGTGCTGTAATTTACTGTCGGAATTCTCTGTAAATTTTTTTCTGTTACGGAGTTTGAATGGTCTTGGCACGGTAAAATGTTCAAACAAGATAATTCAGAATATCGTTCCTTAGTAAACGTGTGCCCTAGGAAAGCGTGTTATATAGCAAAGTTGTATATGTTTATGATCGAATTCAGTGCCGTGATCTACATTTTTATAAAAACGACTTTGAAAAACATAATTTAAAATGCCGGTCGCGTTATGTGTTATCCGGTAGGAGTTATTAATAAATCGGGGTCAGTTTTTTAATTCCAAGACGATTCGTGGGAGCAGCACAAACATAAACCCAGGTGCAAAATTATATACACTTATGAATCAAATGAAATAATGTTAAATGGATCACACAACTGTTGAGTTATACATATGACACAGAGAGACAAAAATTTTGCTCAGATGAAGATTTGTAGAACTATTTAACTTGTTGCTGCTAAAAATAAAAAAGATATTTATCTTGTGTATATGTAACATCACATATTCACCCTGAATACGATGTTCTAAATTTAAGCATCAATTGAAAGCATAAAACATCTAGGACGCACATTCAGGACAGGTTAAGGTGCTGTAGACGTAAGGAGGATTACATATATTAGAAACTGGAGGGAGCACCACTATCAAACCGGAGGAAAGCATCAATATCACACGGGAAGGGCCACCAATATGTAACTTGAGGGGGCACCAATATCAAACTGGAGGGGTGCTAATATCAAACTGGAGTGGGAACAATATCAAGCTGTCTGTTAAATACATCATCTTCGGTTGCTGTTACGTATGCTGCAGGTACTTTTCTTTTGATAAACATTTGTTCAGAGATTTAGCTGATCGTTACACCGGCGTTCAATAATCTCTCGTTGTGTAACAAAGCTGGCGTGCGTTTTTCTCAGCTGTTGTTACACTCCGTGCAGTTACTAGGATTTCTGTTACAATTGCAGTGCAAAAATATTAGTCCTCGTTACATCATCATACGACAACCGTTATTGACGTTACACCAGGCGTGCAATTTTAAACATTGTTGTTACAAGCCGTATAACGTCAAATGCAATGCTCGCTACAATCATCGTTAAAAAATGCCAGCTGTTGCACGAAGCTTGTAGCGACAACCGCAGTGTAACGAACACTGCGGTTCTTTGCGTAACCGTGTGCAGTTGGTGCACGCAGCTTAATGTGAACGATGCATAATGGGTACAAACGCGAAGGGAGAAGGACATAAGGACAAGGGAGGGACAAATTCTAGAAGGAGTTGATGTTGATCTGGAGGCACCCGCGAGCTCATATCAGAGTTAGGAGCGAATAAACCTGTCAATAAAGCCGCCTATAAAGCTAAAGTGCCATTCCCTGAGATTTTCAGTTACTTCATAGCTGATCACTCGGTTAAAACAAGTTTCCCTCGCTGCGTAGGCGCGGTAGGAAACTTCGTCGATTTAAATTGAACAGTTTAGGGTGTCCACGGTTCGAGTGGGCATGTTAGCGCATTACGGAACCTCGGACCGCCCTATTCCCTTTTGAACCTTGCTTGACTTTGGCAGTGGACATTATCATACACGCTTTCAAGTTTGTAAAACAGTTTAACTTGTATCATAGGTCAGTAAGACGGTGATTGCTCCAGGTCAGCCGAGTGAAAGGCATGTCAATTGAAGAGCGAAGGAGGTACCGAAATCAAAACGGACGTAGTTATTTGCCGACCAGGCTATAGGAAAGTTTATGTAAATAATAAGAAAAGCAAGGCCCCGATGAAATTACAAAATTCGAGTTCATGTATTGAGTGCTTTCCCAACTAACTAAGGCGCGACAACCCTGAAACTCCGAAGGGTAAAACACGATAGTGACACGGCAGTGTACCTCGTCCACTTTTAACTATCGTACAGTGAATCCAGACACTCCGATTGGAGTAACGTATCACCACCCCTTGTACGGTATGCCACCCGTTCCAATCAAAACTTAGCAATAGGAGATTTCTTGATATGCTTCAGAATGCAAAGTCCACAGCTCTTGTGTTTCAAATCAAAACCATTCTAAGTTAACGAACTCGACGGCGATCCCGTCAAGCCGAAGTGCTGCAAATGATGCCAGAGTGTGGATCAGTAAGGCCCGGAGCGGCCTTAAATCTAATTACACAACAAGCAGGAGTCAGCTGCGACTTAATGGCCTAATCTAAGTTCAAACATAGCTCGCCGAAGCCGCACCCCGTTGTCGAACCAGTATCCTGATGAGTTCTCACGAGCAACACGCTGCACCAATCTTAATCAAATTATCAGACATGGACAGCCGTACCGTGTGGACGCTGCAGAGGTCCTCATTAGAACAATTTTATTGTCAAGAGCTTAGATCTAAAATCGTAGGAGGCAGGCAACGTCGTCCTGAACCCAGACGACACGGCATTGGCTTCCGCGTATTTGCAAGGTCGCTTGCTCCCTATCCTTTCTCGGTGTAGAAGATATCTCTACTATGATAGGATTTCGCTTGGTAATGATCTCAGAAATGATCGCAGGTGACTCTAGACCTCGTGATATTGATCCAACATGATATGAATGTGGAAGCAAGTTTAAGCGCAGATTAAAAGGGGTATTTAAGCACTGGTCACTTAGGGAGATGTAGTTAGCGTACGGTCGAGGATAATCAGCAAGGATTCACGCCACGATAATAATTTTTGGGTACCTTGCGAGGCACCCATGTTCATATCATTGTATAATATCGTGTAACATACTCGAGTTCGTATTTGCTCGTAATGAATTAATAAAGTGTTAGAGCGTTGATTTCGATGTGTAAGCGATACATTTTTATTTTTATCGGAGGATTACAATTTCGATAGCGCAAACTGAGTGTCACCGTCTTAGGATCCAGGCAATCACGCAATACTAGAATCTGCAAACCAACTGGTCGTTCAAGGAAGCTTGAAAACCAACTAGGCATTATCTAATAGGCAGTTTGCGAAACTAACGTCTGGTTCAACGCGGAAACATGTAGGCAAGCTTCCCTCCTCTACTTCGATCAAAATTACTTACACCAGATAAGGATTCAGGGATTAGTATCCAAGTGCTCCCTAGAGCTACTATTTTAGAGACAAGGTCCGCACTAGGTTAATCAGGTACACTGTCGAAGCCTGGGTTCACGCGTACTAAATTAAATTACGGAAACTCCCAACCACAAAGGATTGGACAGAACGAGTGAAAGGTGGGTCAGCCTTATTACATGTGATCACGCTTAGGGGTTAACCCCATCTCAGGGGGACCTCCATACTACTAGACACGTGGGCCAATATAGGGGCCAAGAAACAGAGCAGAACATAGAACAGCCTTGTAAACCCGCCGGCAGCTTGCTAAGCTAAGAGATTCCCTTAGTTCAACTAGCGGTTCACCGGAGAGTCGTGGAAGCCGGGATTGCCCGGACACCACATCTAGGAAACGGTGGTAAAGCTGGGATTACTTAGGGCCAGAACTGGTCCTAGTACATAAATTAATCGGCGAAATTTTGTTAAATCGGTGATGTAATGGGTACAAACGGGAAGGGAGAAGGACATAAGGACAAGGGAGGGACAAATTCTAGAAGGAGTTGCGTTGACCTGGCGGCACCCGCGAGCTCATATCATAGTTAGGAGCGAATAAAGCTGTCAACACCGCCGCCTATAAAGCTAAAGTGCCGGTCCCTAAGATTTTCAGTTACTTCATAGCAGATCACTCGGTTCAAAACAAGTTTTCCGCGCCGCGTAGACGCGGTTGGAAACTTCGTCGATTTGAATTGAACAGTTTAGGGTGTCCGCGGTTCGAGTGGGCATGATAGCGCATTACGGAACCTCGGACCGCCCTATTCCCTTTTGAACCTTGCTTGAGTTTTACATTGGAGGTTATCGTATACGCTTTCAAGTTTGTAAAACAGTTTAACTTGTATCATAGGTCAGTAAGACGCGCATGGCTCCAGGTCAGCTGAGTGAAAGGCATGTCAGTTTCAGAGCGAATGAGGTACCGAAATCAAAGCGGACGTAGTCATTTCCAGACCAGGCTATAGGAAAGTTTATGTAAACAATAAGAAAAGCAAGGCCCCGATGAAATTACCAAAATTCGAGTTCATGCCTTGAGTGCTTTTCCAACTAAGTAAGGCCCGACAACCCTGAAACTCCGACGGGTAACACACGCCGTGTTGACACAACAGAGTACCTCGCCCACTTTTAACAATTGATAAATATAGTCGGGTGGATCCGGACACTCCAATTGGAGTGACGTATCACAACCTTCGTGCGGTATGCGACCCGTTCCACTCAAACCTTTAGCAATAGAAGATTTCTTGATATGTTTCAGAATGCAAAGTCTACACGTCTTGTGTTTCAAATCAAATCCATTATAAGTTAAGGAACGCGACGGCGATCCCGTCAAGCCGAAGTGCTGCAAATGACCGCGGGCCAGAGTGTGGATCAGCAAGGCCCGGAGAGGCCGGAAATCGAGCTACACAACAAGCAGGAGTCACCTGCAACTTAATGACCTAATCTAAGTTCAGACACAGGGCGCACCCCGTAGTCGAACCAGTATCCTGATGAGTTCTCACCAGCAAGACGCTGCTCCAAGTTTAATCAAATTATCACACGTGTACACCCATACCGTGTAGACGCGGCAGAAGTCCTCGTTAGAACAATTTTAATGTCAAGGGCATAGATCCAAAGTCATAGGAAGGCAGGCAACGTCGTCCTGAATCCAGACGACACGGCATTGGCTTCCGGGTTTTCGCAAGGTCGGTCGCTCCCTATACTTTCTCGGTGTAAAACCTCTCTCAACTATAATAGGACTTCGCTTGGTAATTATCTCAGAAATGCTCGCAGGTGACTTTAGACCTCGTGAAATTGACTCAACATGAGAGGAATGTGGAAGCAAGTTTAAGCGCGGATTAAAAATGGTATTTAACCACTGGTCACTTAGGGAGGTGTAGTTCGCGTACGGTCGAGCGAAATCGGCAAGGATTCACGTCACGATGAGAATTTTTCCCTGCGGGGTACCCATGTTCATATCGTTGTATAATATCATGTAACATACTCGAGTTCGTATTTGCTCATAATGAACTAGTGAAGCTCGCCTGCGAGCCAGCATTCGAGTGGTGAGAACAATCCCCCGAAGTCTGTTGTAGAAAGCACACACAAACAAAGCCTACACACAGTACGCAGGTGCAGCATTATATAAACCGTGAGTGATGAGTCATAGTTACGGCCGCCTCTTTTGATAGCGAACGTATGCAGTAGACAAAACATCGTACAGCGACTACAAAAGCAATGAACTAACATTTTAATAATTCAATAAAACCCTAAATTGACCGTGAAAAGAGCGTTAATGAATTCAAACCGACACTTGAGAAAAATCTCATTTTTCATACCAAGTATGAAACAGAAGTGAGAAAAATATTTGCGGCACAATATTTTTGACACTAATCAGCTTGTTGGCCCAGAAAACCCCATATCCGACACTAAAACCAACAATAAGCACACATTTAGGTGCTTTTCCCACGACTTTTCATCAAATATGAAATTTGGCGCCAACTATAAACTTATAGACTCCAGATTGGGAAGTAGTAGAAAATCTCGTTATATACCATTGGAAAGCCCTGGCAAAGCTACTGGAATAGACCTACTAGTTTGCGTATATCTCGTTTACTTATTGAGAAAAGTCGCAAAAACTGGAGGCGTTGCCCGAAAAATAGGCCAAAATAGCGTCATTTTGCCCCATAACTTTTCCCACAGGAAAAAATTCATAAATCGGTCTCCGTCACTACACCTAAATCGACCATTGCAGTTCGAATGAGCTTTCTTGCATCAAAATCCGCCCAACCGTTATCGAGATCCAGGTGCGACAGACACACAGACACACACAGACAGGACCTCCTCAACCGCCCCTCCAGAGCCAAAATTGAAAATTCTCGTTCCACTTCGCTTCGCTCACTCATTCCACTCGAATTCAATTAATAAAGTGTTAGAGCGTTGATTTCGATGTGAAACCAATTCATTTTTATTTTTATCGGAGGATTAAAATTTCTATAGCATGACATGAGTGTCACCGTCTTACGATCCAGGCAATCATGCAATACTAGAATCTGCAAACCAATTGGTCCTTCAAGGAAGATTGCAAGCCAACTAGGCATTATCTAATAGGCAGTTTGCGAAACTAACATCTGGTTCGACGCGGAAATTTGTAATCAAATTTCGTTCCTCCACTTCGATCAAATTACTTAGACCAGATAAGGGCCCTGAAATCACTACCCACGTGCTCCCTAGAGCTACTATTTTAGAGAGAAGATCCGTACTAGGTTAGTCAGGCACACCGCCGGAGCCTGGGTTCACGGTTTACTGAATTCAATTACGGAAACTCCCAACCACTAAGGATTTTTAAAGAACTAGGGAAACGTGGGTCAGCCCTATTACCTGTGACCAGGCTTAGGGTTTGACCCTCCCTCAGGGGGACCTGCATACTACTAGACACGTGGGCCAATATAGGGGCCAGGCCGAACACCCGATAAACCCGCCGGAAGCCTGTTAAGCTAAGCGATTTCCTTAGGTCAACTAGCGGTTCACCGGGGAGTCGTGGAAGCCGGGGTTGTCCGGGCACCACATCTAGGAAACAATAGTGCAGCTGGAATCGCTTAGGGCCAGAACTGGCCCTAGTACAATAGAGCATTGTGCTCGGTCGCTGCAGATTGTCAAGACTACATAGTCTTGTGCGCTATACATCGCAGGCAGAAGACTATGTGTCCACTAAAAGGGATTTTGTCGTATTAAAATTTCAATCTTCTGGCACTTTGAAATATTAAGTTTGCCGAGTCGGCAGATATACCTGGTATTCCAGTTAGAGTGTTCAATGTCAGATAGTGCACAACCAATTGGCAGCAACGATAAACACTGTTTGGTCATGTTTTATCGCTTTAGAATCGCAAAAAATGATATGTGTTCTTTAATTTCAATGACAAATAGCAGTCGCATCTCACTTTGATATTTATTTTGCCTAAGCCCTACGGCAATCACATTACGGATTCTCATTCGTATTATAGCAGCAAGTTATGATATGTTCGTCTAGAAAACCTTGATTGCAACACTGCACAAGGTCGCCGAGAATTTTTGATATCCGGTTCAGTGAAATTACCTAAGATTCTTGCCTGGAGGCGTGACGTTATTTGTATTCAAAGCGGCGAGAGGAAAGTAAATTTTGTGTAAACAGCAGCCGTTATTTTTAGTGAAACGCCGTAAAATTGCATTTCAGTTAAGTATTTACGTTTTGGTCAAGCCAGTTCCCGACGAAGAAATCGCAAACGAAACGGCATGAAGCCTTCTTCGAGTTATTATTGTAACAGGACCGTTCCGGCCCCGTTACGAGTGTTTTCATGAATCTACCACCCAAAATCGTATTGGAACACGTTGACACCTCTATCCCGTTGATAAAAAATACTGCGTATTAACAATGGTTTATTCTATAAAAATGCCGTAAAATATATGTTGTACTAGGACCAGTTCAGGCCCTAAGGGATCCCAGCTGCACCACCGTTTTTCTCGGCGTGGTGCCCGGACAACCCCGGCTTCTACGACTCCCCGGTGATCTATGCGATGACCTAAGGGAACCGCTTAGCTTAGTAGCCTGCCGGCGGGTTAACCAGGGTGTTCGGCCTGGCCCCTATTTTGGCCCACGTATCTAGTGGTATGAAGGTCCCCCGAGGGAGAGTCAACCCCTAAGCCTGCTCACAGGTAATAAGGCTGACTCGCCTTTCCCTCATTCCCATTTAAATCCTAAATGGAGGTGCGGTTCCTTGCTACAGCCGGATACAAGAGTGACTATGAATTTCAAGATTAACTCAAATATTAGATTTGCCATCCGCCGCTGCGGCGCTGCCCTGGTGGATTGTGTAATTTTTCTCGCCAAGTAATTCCTTGGTCCTAGGTGGAGGTGATTTTTCCTATTTTGATCCCGGGCTATTACCGATTTCCTAATGGGTAAAGCCTGGTTTGGTTTGCGGGACTGCCGAAAGACTATCTTGTCTGTAACTCCGACTTTTTATATTCTCGAACAGTAAACTCTGCGTGTGCACTCTTATTCGGTATGGGATATGCCCACCTATCCGATGGTAATTTAATAATTCCTATCCTATAATAATTTAATAATTCGTATCGCTGAGGCAAGCATTCCACGCTCTGACACTTTATTAACATACAAAAACGTTACAATGATTATAACAACTGTACACGAGCAAGAGGGGTACCCCGCAGTGTACCCTACATATATACATACGTACATATGAGCACGGTGATGTGAATTTATTTGGTTCTGGTCCTCCGACGGGAAGTATGAAAATTCGCTTCAGTGCCCCTACAATTTCTGTGTCCCCTGGGCCTCACGGCGTTTGCTCACAAGTATATCTAAACCCACTTCCAAGCCAACTGCTCGTCGACTAGACTGCTTAGAAATCACCCCAGTCCATCCATGACCCGACACACTCTTGTTGTCTGGCACTCTTCTCTCTCTCAGTGTTCCGTGCTCGTTTCACGCGAGGGCCGATTCACTGAGTCCGGATGTCAGCTGCGGATCTCCGGAATCACTAGGTTATAATTGAAAGATAAGCCTGCGCCGGGGTCGGGTAAAAACGTGGGCATTTGTCAGAAGGGGAGGCGCTGCCGCGTCTCCCGGGTTTTGTGTACTTTTCAAGACTCGGCGAATTGATGAAATGACATGAAAACATGGCGCTATGCCGAAACCCACCGTGTCTAAACGGTTTATGGGTTCGCGCCGATAGGCTTTCCTTTGCTGAAATGTTTGGCGGTCATTGCTTTGAATCCTCCTCAGGGTCGTCGCTCGTCTAACGGGCGCGAGCACCGAATTTACTTAAGATTTAACTCGAGTATGCGCTGCAGCTGACTCCGCCTCACTTCCTAGTTTGGGGATGTCACCCCTCTGGGTGCCTTTGCTTCAATTGGCGGTCCGCAGTCATTTGCAAACGTGAATCAGGCGCATGCTGCCGCGCCCTCGATGAATTTCTCAGTTTGAAAACCAAAAGACGGCAGTGCTGGTTTTAAGTTAGAAAAACACTTCGGATACCCCTGCATGATTTGAATGATAGATTTGCAAAATCGTGAGAAATGGGGTCAACAACACACGAAAGGTCCTGATGCGTCAATCCCTATGGAGTGACCGCATCGACCCATCGGTGATTGTTCTATTGTAAAAATACGTGACGGGGTGCTCTACCGTGTCTAAACGGCCTGAGACCCGTCTGGATTTGTTGGGTTAGTTGACTAAAAATTTTTTATTTCGGAGCGAGACAAATCTCAGAGTAGAAGCTCGGTTTTCGGGGGCTAGCGTCAGGGGTTCCGTTATTAATTTCCTTTAGGCTGCTCCACGCGTGCAAAGGACTGCGTCCGTTCCGAGCGGACCGCTCGCTCTGCCTACCCAATAACTGGGTCTTTAAATCGTGTGACCTGGAGTAGTTCTTGTAGATTGTCCTATGACTTAGGCTCAACTCAAGCTATGAAAGTTAACGTGGAATGGAGCACGAGTCAAAAGAAGCTCCAGGGTCTCTTGGAAATCGGTTGAAAAATCGTAAACGTGTTTGATGCCAATTTGTGGCGGAATCCTAAACCAATGCATGCAAATTACCAAAGTCTTCTACCGTGTCTAAACGGCCTGGAAGACTAGTTTTGAAACAACTTAATCGTGGACTCGTTAAACGAAATGCTCAGGGTCCAAATGCTCGAATTTTGGTGGGGAAAGCCTAGCGCTATCTTGTGCTTATGCTCGATTCTTATCCGCCTTAGCGGCTGCCTCCAGGTCAACACGCTACTAAAATTTTTATTCCAAGAGCACTTTGCTTCAGCTCATTACCCCTCCCGTGCGTTTGCCTGCCCCATTCACATCACTAAATGATTTTCGCCCCCCGGGTCTAAAATGAAACACGGCGACCCGGCGAGCGGGGAACCAGTCGAGATTTGAATTTTCATGAATAATTTGGGCGTGCTCCCTGCTTCAAATGCATCGGGACCGCACTTCCGGGTGCACGGGGCATCCGTCGGACGCACCAGCACCCGCAAGGGCGACCCCTACTAATTAATTTTGAACGCTAGAAGCTCGCCAGGGGCAACTCCGTCCCGTTTCTACACGGTAGGAGACACCCCTGGGAAAGAAAATAAAACCAAAAAGAAAAAGCAAACCTTTGAAAACAGTGAAATAAAAGGCGACAACCGCCTTACAAAAGAACTAAGCAGACCACTTGGTCTGCGCTAAACTCGACTGGCTCCGACGCTGCGTCAGGCCACTTCCTTTTATACCCTACTCTAACCCCCCTTTCTTAAGCCTACTGTCTCGTTCTATTGCCTGGGCCCTTGAGGCGTTAAGCGACAAAATATAAAATTTAAAATTTGAAACACTGCTTGATAAACACAAGAATATAACAACAACGCCGCCACACCATACCGACACAGCGCCTCTATATAATGTCGTAAACAACTTTAGCTGGGCAGTGGCCGAAAGCTGCCAACAAGCCCTAAACCTCGCGCTGGTCGGCGCGACAAATTTTGAGCCAAGAAATATAGCAGCGCTCAGAGCGCCTAAGTCGTATCAAGCTGCGAGCATACTTTTGATGATTGCGTGTTAACGGAGAACAGTAGGCGGCCGGGGGCGGGACCAGGTTCATGCCCTGGCTGGTCGCCTACTGATAAAAATATTAAATTTAGCGTAGCTCCCAAAGGTGGCCTGTTAGAGGCCGTTTCGTGAGATGAAAGCATAGAATTTTGGTGTCCCGATAGAGTTATCAGGGTCCTGCTCGGACCGGTTACGTTAGGTGGCCCCGGTTTTCGATGAAACAGTTAGGGTAAGACCCTTTGGAGGTATTGAGCTTGAAAAATTGGGGAGTTTTGGTTATTTCTGTGGAGATAGGAGACTTTGAAAAATGGGTGTTTAAACGCCTACTTAGGGGTCCCTGAGTATCCAGGGGTACGGAGCGGGCTGACCCGAACGCCAGATTTCGAGACATTAAGGGGCCCTAATGATACTGTAATAATCCTATTTCGCGCGGAGTATCGAAAAGTATAAAATTTCGCCTTCTAAAAATTACCTATAGAAATTTGAGTTTCAATTGAACTCTGAAAGTTTTAATTCCTGACACGCAGCAGAACATGCCCCTTTTTCAATATTCCAATCTTTTATACACACATCAATTATAATAAGGTTAGGCGCACGCACCGGGATCGCCCTAAGGGCGCCGAATCAGCGAAACCGAAACAGAAACATGAGCGTTCCGTCTTCTTATCCCGGTCGATCCGAGTGCGCCACCATTTCTTCCAACATATAACATATCATAGCATATCATCGCATCAATGCATTTTACATGATTAAATTTGTTCTAAGCCGACCGGATACCACAAGTCGAGGGTCCAATTAATCCATGGTGCCAAAATCACCCCGTGCACCTCGGGCGGGTGGAGCGTGACGATACAACAGGTTACAAGAACAGTACATTTTTATTTTTATAACCACAGCAATGAATAGTACACAATATAGTACCCGAGTCACGCTCCACCGGTATCCGATCGCCCGTCGCACCCATTTTCCCAACTTTGACCTTAATTTAGCTGATTTTCCCTATTTGAATATCTTATTGAAATCCCTAAAATTTCGGGCTGTTACATCTCTTAAAATTTTTTGGGTTTTATAGACTCCTTACTTATGGTAAGTTAAATTTGTCGAGATACGAAAAGAGAGTGAAAATTTTGCGTGATTAATTCCATGTGATGTACAGCCCTTGATTCCAATTAGGTAAAATTTGTATGAAATTTGAAAATTTAGCCCGTTCGAGCTTAAAATTACCGTAAATTTCGAGAATTTTCCGAACATTTGGCCCGTTTGGGCTTAAAATTACAATAAGTTTCGAAAATTTTCCAAAAATTGTTAAAATCTGTTAGAAGTTGTGCTAAAACGAGGGCAGAAGGACGTTCAACTTGTTTGGTTATCACCAAAACCGCGTCCCTTCTCCCTTATTATTCGGCATTTTTGGAAGTTTTCCCTTATGGTTTATACTATTTTTTAAGTTTGAAACATTTCGAAAATGTATCTTGGTTTGACCTATTTAAATTTCCCCAACGTTCTAAACGTTAGATTTATTTGCAGTATTATTATTACAACAGTAACAAGATATATATATATATACATTTTGCACGTACCTCCGACGTTATTTGGTACGCCCCCGGAAAAGGACCCGGCTGCCGGTTATGCCCTAACCCAGGGTTTATTTTAAGTGATTTCCAGTTAAGAGCTGAGGATTGGTCTGCCTGTTAGATTTATTTTAATCTCGTTAAAGTTGGTTCTTGGTGGTCGCTGTGTTGAGTATTCTATTTAAAGATCGTACTTCCGCTTGGTAGGTTTCCTAACCCACCAGGTTGTACCGATTGCGCCTATCGCACTCCAGTGTATGTAGGGTGGTACTAATATCAAATTGGAGGGGGCACCA
>JASANE010030098.1:0-27006 GCA_030248225.1 Trileptium ribeirensis | reverse complement strand
ATCGAAAGGACAGCGAGGACACGAGGCGGGTGTGGGAAGGGTAACGGGACAAGGGTAATCCGGGAAGATTTTCGAGGGGCTGGGGCCAAATTCGGTCCCAGGACGGAAAACGGGGTCAATTGATACCAAACACGAGGGGGTTAGACGTAAAAGCGGGTTGGAACCCACTTATGGGTTCCTCTATGTATTAGTGTGGGGAGCTTTAGCAGACTCTCCTGCGTTAACGGATGGGCGGAGCGACGCCGCCGGGTATCGTTGGAGTCAGCGTCCAACGGCGGTTCGAACGAGGGGTGATATCGCCACTGGGGCGGTAGGAGTAAAAATGATACTAAAATTGGTACGATTAGAGAGAGTCGTGGCTACAATGGGGGGGCGCGTTTGTTGGTCGTACGGGTTAACGGAGCGGCGGAGCGGGACCCGCCGGGTATTTTTGGCAATGTCTCGTCGAGACGAATCAAATGAGGGGCGATTTGCCCATTTTAAAGTAAAGTGAAAAAATCTCGAATTGTCGGCGCCCATCAGCAGTAGACAACAGCTTTCAAGGCAATTTCGCGTGGCTGCCGCGGGTCAGCGGGGATTCAGGCGGAGGTTCAAAGCATATGGTTAGACGCGACTAGTCGAGGTGAACAAAACGAGGGGTCGTATGCGCCGGTTCTGACGCGGGGTACGGCGACGGGAATGTCGGAGAGTGGTGGCTTTGTATCGGTTGCATACCGCAATAGGCTACAGAAACAAGGCGGTTTTGCCTAAAAATCATCCAAAGGACACACACATAAATAGATACATGTACATATTTTATATATGATATGTCCTAACTACATGGAAAGTAACAGTCCGGGTTCCACGTTGACAATCCTACCTAGCGTAAGTAACGATTGTCTCTACGTGTTTCGGGCGAAGCTCTGGCGTTGTCCGGAGCGGTTTTAGATGTCCGTCCACGATTCCCAATGTGCTCTACTAGCCTGTTCCGGTTATTTTTCCGGATCAGGATACCGTAGACGATGGCGGGCCTTCGAATTAACCCGGCATCCGTCGTTACGTATGCTTGCAACAACCATCAAAAACGTGATTTCCACTTGTGCTGTCTTGCTGTTTTCCGTAACCATTACTCATTATATCGCTAAAACCAAGTGAATTTGATATCTTTGATTTCGGTCTTAGCAAACTTGTTTTCTTGAGCGTGCAGTCGGGGGCCTCCTATTCCCGGACGGTCGTGACCGTCAACCCTACAACACATATTGTCGGCTAGTTGGATTTTCAACCAAGTTCCAGTTTCCATCGGTGTGGGGGTTTCATTTTCAGTCCTACAGGTCGGTTGAGGCAGCTCACTTCCTCATAATTTGGTCAGGTTACCACACTCGTCCCTAGCAAAATCGTAAGTTACTACAAGGAACAGAACGGTTATTTAACATAAATGACATTTTAAGCAAGTTGGTTCACGAATGCAAATAATATTGTTAGGCAAAATGGTTCATAAATACGAGTGATAATGCTATACCAAACGGTTCACAATTACAAGTGGTATTTTGTACAGAACAGTTCATACACTTGATACAAAACGGTTCGTACATTTTAAAATACAAAATCGGTTCATGCATTTTATACAAAACGGTTCATACAAAACGGTTCATACATTTTATACAAAACGGTTCATACATTTTATACAAAACGGTTCATACATTTTATACAAAACGGTTCATACATTTTATACAAAACGGTTCATACATTTTATACAGAACGGTTCATACATTTTATACAAAACGGTTCATACATTTTATACAAAACGGTTCATACATTTTATACAAAGCGGTTCATACATTTTATACAAAACGGTTCATACTTTCTATACAAAACGATTCAAGGCGATTAGTGACATCTTTATACAGAACGGTCATGCGCCAACGCGTCCCAATGTAATTTTGAGTGTGAAAGTCCTGAAATGCTCGTGACAGGGTCGGAACGACCCTGTTACATATTTATGTCTGTATTAATCTTACATATATATTTTGTTATCACTATTAACATTGAATATTAATGATTCACTATTTTAATTAAAGAAAAAAGCAGACGAGAGAGAAAAGGATTAAATAAAGAAAAAAGCAGCCGAGAGAGAAAAGGAGAGGTAAACAGTAAGAAAATAACAGGGAGAAAGAAACGAAAAAGAAGGAAAAGACCGAAGAACACAAAAGCAAAAAAGAGTAGCGACCACAGACGGAGAAACAACAGTCACAGCAAGCAATACAGTTGGCAAGCGCTATCAAAAGTACGACTAAAAATGGTTGACAAGAGAGAGACGAAAGGAAGACAGGGCACAGGAAGGGTCTGAGGGTAACGGGTTCCCGAGGAAATTTAGGAAATTAGGCCTTGCTCTACTCACAATGTCTCCTATATATTAGTGTAGGGAGCTTTAGCAGACTTACATACGCTAACAGCTTAGCAGATTAATGCCATCAAGGGCACGTTGAACTCGCCGAACGCGACTTGCCATGATAACACCGTCACACTACAGAGGGCGACGTAAAAATACTAAAGTGACGAAAACAGAGAGATTTTTGGTAAAGGTGGTGGCGCTTTTATCAGTAGTCCCCGGTTAACAGAAAGGCAGACAGAGACAGGCCTGGTATATTTGGATATGTCTCTACGATGAGCACACAACGATCGGTGGTTTGCCCAAACTTTTGAATTTATGACAAAAATCAAGATAAAACGCGATCAAGATAAAATCAAAGAATCAATTTTGAAATTGAGATAAAATAAAATGATAAAATCAAGATAAAAAGCGCAGATAAACTTTTGTCGAGTCCGGCACACGGATCAGAGGGACTGACAACATTTAATGGCGTTACTTAGTTATAAGGCTACCTAAGGAGCATGGTGACATATAACTCCTGTATAATGTACTGTTCACAGAGAGTTGTCTACTGACACTGTACATTGCGGCAATTTTTGAAAAAGCTGTTACACATACCGTGGCACTCTTAGAAAAGCTACTATAGGAGCTGTGCCACGTTTAGAAAAACTGCTGCAGAAATTGTGTCACTTTCACAAAAACTGCTACAGAAGCTGCGGAACTTTTAGAAAATCCGCTACAGGAAGTGTGTTACTTTTAGAAAAAGATATATAAATGGAGCGGTTTTTTGAAAATGACATAGTGCGTATAAAGTTTTTAAGATATTGCTAAACACGTTTAGCTCTTTCCGCAGAAACTGTACAGAAATTGTGTGAATTAAAAATATTTAGTTATTTCTACAAAATATTGTAGCTATTTTCGGTCCAGGGGTGTGCACGGTTACAGAGGCGAGTTGGACAGCGTCGAGAAGGCAGTCCGCGTCAGGTGATAAACCACAATTTTTCTACATTCCCCTCAATTTATCCTCATAATTTTCACAATTTTTCTATAAAATTTTTATTTGCTCATAGTTGTAAAATTTTTTGGAAAACATTCATGTTGAACAACAACGGCCCACTGAAAGATCAAGTAACAAATTTATACTTTGGTGGGATCCTGAAAATCTGTTAATTTGTGAGAGTTTTTCAATCTTACAAAACTTGCAAATATAACAAAGGAATATGAGGAACCGAAACAACACCAAAAACTTAACTACACATAACCTATCACCAAGTTGTTAGCATCAACGGGAGTAGCTCGGATGTGACATCGTCATGGCGAGCCTAACTTAGGCAAAGGGCCAATAACTGCCGTGGTTACCGTTCCAAGCCTCATTAAATTTTCCCAATTTAGTCGATGGGAGGTTAGAGCTCATGTGTATGCAAGAGGGGAGCAGCGGGTCGGGGAAGGCGGCGGAAGGGGAAGTTGTCAGCAGATAATTTTGCTAAATTTTGGGGAATCAAAATTTGGCTCATGTCACCTTTAGGAGCCAGACGTTATAACGTTAGGAAAAAGAGCAGCTTAGAGCGAGGATTCGGGGCGGCAGGCCACCGACTCAGACTTAGTACATGGCTCATATAAGCATAAGACTGCGGCTTTGGCTTAGTATATCGAGAACGGCATATCATGCATTTCACTTATGCCCCTAAAAATTATATTGGCCCAAAATTTTACTAAAGGTGTGTTCACACATTCAAACTTTTTGCTCAAATTTTGATCAAAATTTGAGCTCAAATTTTGATCAAATTTTGATCAAAGTTTGAAATAATCTTTTTTGCATTTTTGGTAAGTTTGACCGTGTGAACACTGTTCAAACATTTCATATATATTCCTGTAGCCAATGACCGACAAGATTCATTGCTTGAAAAAGTTTGAGCTCAAATTTTGTTCTCAAATTTTGAAATACCGCAATTTTTCGTTAAAAATTGCCGTCAAATTTAGATTAAAATTTGATCAAATTTTGAGCTCAAATTTTGAGTTCAAATTTTGAGCAAAAAGTTTGAGCGTGTGAACACGCCTTTAGAATTTTGGCATTTATTCCCAAATTTATGAGGAGGATGAGGGTTCCAACCTCAGGGAAAGGTGATAATCAGAGGCAATGACTTACTGACAGCCGATTACCAGTTATAAATACATATTTAATAAAATTCATACAAAGTATTTATAGCAAGACATTCAAATGTATTCAGACAAAAACATTACATTTATTCTAGTAAACTAGTATAACCAGAAAGTGGACATATCCTCTTACAGCTGGCCACAGGTTTTATGACCCTAAAGGGCGCAGAAACATTACTTACATGTTCATACTAATTTTAGAAAGTGGTGAACATGTATTTTTAAGTTTTACAGGTGAATACATTTTGAATTTTTACAATCAGTTACTTTAAAGGATCATAACCGGAGTAGCTTGTTTTATATTTCGATGATTCTCGCTTCAAAACTACGCTTCAGCAAGTTAGTTCGAAACTTGGGTTTAAGTAGCTTGCTACAATGACTACGCGCATCAGTATTTATGGGATATATATTATCTTTTACAGAAATTAATTTCGCCGTTGGGGCATTTAAACAGCGTTATAAGATCGATAGTGTGATCATATAGAATTCGGCATAACTGTACCATGCTTTTGCATGGGCTCTCACGTGGTTTAATATCGATCGTCGGAAAACCAGATTTACTCCAAAAATTTCGTATGTCGTCACTTATTTGGTTATGGGTTGTTATATGCGCTTTCAGATAAGCCAGTATAGATTTTGGGCGACACGCAATAGTCCGTGTTCCTAAGCTCATATAAGACCAAAATAAGGATCCCAGAGACTTTACGGTAGTATATACACCAAACACGACGACCGTTACAGGTGATTATACATACATGAAACCGGGCTTACCCCTCCCTTACGAAATACAAGTCGCTGTTATGGTGCTTTAAACAAGATATCTGAAAACTCACTTTGTAACCTTGCGTTGGAATAGTCATTGAGCGCAGACCAGTCATGCAATCCATGTTTCCAGTAGTAAGTAGCATTTGTATTTAATACTCGCCAAAGACGACAGTTATTACAACCGATGTATTTTTGGACTCATGGTCGTTGCAATTTTTTAAACGATTGCTACTTCTGCAAGAATATTTTTTGCTGCTACACGCAAAATTACTGATGGATGGAGTTACACCTTTAGATGCAGACCGCACACACCCATTCTCGAGGGCCCACCTACCCTGTGACAGATTACTTTAGCACTGCCCTGGCGGTGCCGCAGGCGCCAAATCCATGCACTCCCCCGCCGACACTACTGGTCGACCCTGGGAGCCGAATGCATCTAACCCGGGAACTCGACTACCTCCATTCCTTTGCGACCTATTCCCATATATACGGGCTAAAACATGTGTAGCACTATTTTCAAATGTAGCTCCACGAGCTGTGTCATTTTCATAAAAGTGGTTTCATTTATGCAGCGGTATTTTCTTAAAGTGACACATTTTCCATAGCAATTTTTCTAAAACCGACATAGTTTCTGTAGCAGTTTTACCAAACGAGACACTGCTTCTGTACCAGTTTTTATACAAATTATGCAGTTTATGTATCAGTTTTTCTAAAAGTTATACAGTTTCTGTAAAGGTGACACAGTTTCTGTAGCAATTTTTCTAAACGTGACACAGCTTTTGTAGCAGCTTTTCTAAAACTGACAAAGTTTCTGTAGCAATATTTGCCAAATACTATGCCACAATGTGCAGTGACTGCAAACAATTATCTGTGAACGCTGCATCAGATACTCCGCTAGAATTTAGAAGGCATAAAGTCAATACTTTCAGCCGGTTCCGTCGGCTTTAAACAGTTCCCGCGGAGAAACATGGGACCCGGAAATGATATAATAAGGGTCACGAAAACGTATGAATGATATATCTCGCAATTAAAGCAACGGCGTAGTACTCGTCATGTATTTATAAATGAATGAATATCCGAATGACACAAACCGCCCATCTGAGCGTAAATATCAGCTGTTTTAGCAACATATGAACATTCAGATGACAGTAACTCGATAGCCCGTCGACCAATTTCGTTATAACCAGTCTTAGTGAGAAGCTTGCGGAACAACCCACCGAAAAATATTCGGATTGCATGATCGATTTCTAGACCGGGTACGGCTCGTCAAAGGTTTTCCGGTTGTCCCAGTAACTGAAAATTGTTATTTTATAAAGTTTGTTGTATTTCCTTTGCTCAACCATTGGGATGTTTAGGCCGTTGCTGTCCCCGGTAGATTTTTGACATTTTTGATTTTAGTTACTCTCGAACTAATTTCAAGTAACTTTGTCGTTTATTTCTTTGTGCAAGGCCTTCAGAGAAGGCCGCAACTTTGATCGTTAATACATTGGTATTAATGGAGACCATTTTCTGGTCTAAATCTGTGCTGTCTCAGTATTTTCTAAGTGATTAGTGCTGTTCCTCTTTAACTCAGCTTATGATCATGATGCACGCACATATATACCGAGAGCCAAAAGCGTGTCATATAACAGACAAGGTGTAACATTATAAAACATTTAAATATGCGCATTTATACACGAAAGCATATACGAGCAAAATTAAGTCATGCGCCAAGGAGGTGTTCGTAATCAATATATATCACGTTTGCCGTTCTGTTGCGTGTTTCACGGTAATTTCGATGTCTCAGCCGCTATCGCGGGCTTTCTTGCAAGTGACGGCGAACGTAACAGGTCGGAACAGTCCTGTTGCATATATAACAGTATAGATGAGTAATTTTCGGCAAAATCTACTGTTTGGCACGCACCGATCTTATTCCGAAATTTGTGTGAGTATTCCTTAAGAATGTAACTGCGTAAAATCTCATCACTTTGGTTTATTAACTACTTCACACTGCAGTCCTACTTACTCCAGTATCCTAATGGTAATCGAGATATTTTGTTCACAAACTGGTACCTAGACCACTATAGTTATACCATTTTCGCTTCGAGGCGACGAAAACAGAATTCTGGTTTTAATTGTTAGAATTTATATGCTAGTCAGCGTTCAAACCGCTTATATTGACTTAAGTTCAATAAATCGGTTAAATTGAAAATTTAAGTCACGATGATAAATCAACCTGTTTACTGACTCCCTTTTCAACTTTATCATTGGCTGTGATTCGTGGACTTTGAGAAAAGTTTTGGAACGCCAAGGATCTGTTAAAGAGCACTTCCGAATTTGGAAGTATATACGTGGTACACTACCAAATAAAAGAAAATAATCACGGTTTACAGTGTTTCACTGGTGAATAAACAATACTATAAACTCCGATGTAGTTACACTCCTAATATCAAACACACAAATACTGCTGCAAAATATTACAAATTTAACAATGTTATAATGACCTCAGTTCAATTGTCTATTGGCGATCCAGTAGCTTCCATCTTCACGTCCGAACGCCGATGATCTCTAATACTTATTTCGGTCAGGAACCAAACGTCGGTCGATTATTGACGTTCCAGCGGCTAGTCGTCACACCACCCGCTATCTGTGCTCGAAATACAACAAACATTGTTTCAAAGTCATTTGGGTTACACCACCGCTCACCGAAGAGCACATCGACAGTTATTGATATGGCCCACAATTATGAAGGACTGGTAAATACCACCAACCATCCGTAAAATCAAGTTGAGATTGTACTTATCACACTCAACGATTGGACATCAACCGTAATAGTTAAACCAGCGTTGGTAGTATATCGAACAGTAACTACGGAATCAGGTAGTAATAATAAGTCCAAGCTAGAAAAAGCTGTTACTACCTATAAAAATGAACAGCTTTGACCTTATACAAAATCGATTCTACTAGGAATATACTATAAATACTACACCTGAAAAAGTAGCTCCGAACCGTTATTCACAATTTCGCCTGACGAGACAATCATCAGGCCACAATAGATCGCCACATATTAGTTCTTCCATTACACTCGTGCCGTATTTTAACTTCCTCTCTACTTCAAGCTCATGTTGTCCAAAGCCACTACGCTACATAAGCAGTTTCAAATAATGCTCTCCATCAAATTAGCGGAACGACTAACTGGCATCCTAACAGTGTATCAAGTCTCAGTACAGAAATCGAAAAAACGTCGAGCTAAGTACATGGCTCGAATGAGTTTTTAGCAACCAGTAAATACATATGTCGACAAACGACCATTAGATTTTATTGGCTCGTCTCACAGGAGGTCTACCACCACGTATCGTTTAAATAAGTTTATGAAATTTACTGTACACCGACACATAGTAGTACCCTTAAGCTTATCCACAGGTAGATGGGCTCATGTCACGTTTAGGGGCCGGAAGCCAAATTACTTTTTTGTAATTTCGTTACAAGAACAGGTTAGAGCTAGGAGCTCACGAGGTAGAAACTCCCCGACTAACCCGATATGCGAGTAGAGCGTAATATTCAAGCATTGTAGGACTGAATATCACAAATGCAGCTATCTAGAGTTAACGGTGTGTCAAAAAATCTTTCAAAAGTTACTGTGCTCGGCCTACGCATACTTACGGCAGAGCTGAAATGTCACTCTCAAAGCAGGTACCACGCTTAATCGAAGAATGTTACCCAAAGCCTAACCTAAGGTAGACGCTGCCACCGTCCCCCACCCCTAAGAAGGAAGCTTTCCTTTTTCTAGCGTTCAAACGAGACTCCTACTGATGACATGAGCCCTGTTGTCCATAAAGCAGGTATATGGATATACAAGATCATAAATATAGTGATATTGATGTATACATCTACACCAATAAAGACTCGCTCTAAAAATAAAACGCCAGCAACACAATTTAATGACAATTAAAAGTTAGAGTCTTCAATAAACTGTTATCTACGATCTATATTTATATACGATTTAAACAAGCATATATAAGCTACGTCCCAAAAAGAACTTTCAGCCAAACGGTACTTTTCGTTATATAGATATTACTATAACTATTTATATGCCAACTACGCGTGCTATGGGATACAGTTTTAGTACAATGGCAACGCTGTGGGAATGTTAATATAGCGTTTTATATTACAACGGCATTTTTTTTTATTTTTTGTTATTAGTACAAAACATAAAAGCCACCTGCCACTTAACGACATACAATAATGCAGATTGTAGGTGTTCAATATTATAACAGACGGTTTCGCCAAGTGAAAAACCAAACATGAAGAAAAATTATGTTTGAAAACAACATATACAAACATCGTCACTCTAGTTTTCTGCGTAAATTCAGATTATATATCCGAATTCAGCTATATCACACATACAACTTTGATTCACCTTTTTACATTTGTTTATGCTAGCGATACAAAGGCTTTTGTGCGAACTAACACTGATAGTGTAGATATGTTGGAAAAATCCATTATACAAAAAAGCCCGAAAAATGGTTTTGTGACAACTGGTTGAGATAAAACAATTCACTAAATGTTACGCCCTCAAACGCAAAATTACGCTAAGCAAAGTAACCGCTGTTGATACTATCCCCTAAATTAAATACGCATTAGTATGCACAGGTACGTGTAAATTTTATATAAAACCAATATTAAAATTTTGCTAAAACTGTGTGTCAATGTTAATAAATATATACTCAACCTAAACTAAATACAAATTAGTATCTGCAGCTACATGTAAATAAAATAAAAGCAAATTATAAATACTGCTTCAGCGTGCTGCAGCACGAAATTAAGGTATGCATACAATGATTGACATAGAAAGATAAAACTTAAATATATTTTATCTAAACACGATTGTAAGAATTTTCACATTTTTAGATACTTAAATCTTCTGGTATATATAAACAATACCTTTTAGGATGTAGAATTTTAGTTGTTTCCTTGGCCATCTGCACGTATTTCGAAAATTTTGAGGATACGGTGAAAATTTTGGTATTAATCTATTCAGTTCTGGATAAGGCGGTCAGATATACATATTTCAAGACAAAAATTTACATATTTTATTAAAACTAACAAAGAAATATTTAAATAAAATTTAGGATAACGATGGTCCCTCTTGGTGCCGAAAATTATCGAAAAAACATTTTTTTCTTAATAGATAGACGAGCTGACCAAAGCAGTGCCAAAACCATCTTAATCCGTTTACGAGACAATGGTCTTAGTTAAGACGTACGGAATATTTTCAGATAACCACAATATCTTTGCGCTCAGCATGTCTATGGGGATTATTAGGCATATTAAATCCTGCATTTATCCATAAAATTTTTGGTACTTTATCGCTATACCTTCATAACTGAAGAATTTCAGACTGAGAACCGAAATTCTTCAGGTATGAAGGTAAAGTTATAAGATTAAATTATGAAGGTTAAGGAAAAACTCAATAATCTATTAACACATATACATTTACAAAACATACATATAGGCACAAAACTAAACTTGAAATGATCATAGTCGCCTAACAAAAAGGATATAAATTAGCTAAATACTTTTGTGCCATACGTGCACAACAAACAAACAAAACTGACAGTCTTTAATGGCTTTTGATTTATTCTAAGCTTAGCAGGACCCGCCACCACAATGCTGACAGTTAGGATTTACAATTTGCGATCACTTACCAACTAAGCGTTAAATAAGATGACTGATTGATCTGATATTTATACCGTCGCGCCACGGCAAAACACAGCACAACTATATTGTACTGTTTATTTGCCTTCAGACTCACATATTTACTATATAGCCAATTTATTTAATATGTATACCTTGCTTAAGATAATGATAAGATAGGCAGACGCTCAAAGCTTTTTTAATTTTTAATCTACATGCAATGACCGCACATGTGCCAAAATTCTTGTAATAATACTTTCAACCTGACAGTTCATAATTTCATCGTTTCCGTTGTTTTCAATAAAATAATCCCAGTTTGGGTAACTGTCTAAACCGCATTCCGTCTCGGCATCATCGATACCAGATGTAAACTTGAAACCACGCGCATGCCGAATTTCTAGTTCCGCCAGGACCCGCACTTTAAGTATCAACGTGCATCCGGATTCGTTGTTATAGTTGTCGTCAAAAAACATTAAATCGGTCGTTCGACGAGCATCACTAACCACCCAAACACAGCAGTTTTTTGAAGCATCGGCCGTATCTTCACTGGAGGGTTCATGAGCAGATGCGTCGCAGACTGCAAGACGAGCAAAATACCAAGGATCGAGGGTCCTAATACCATCGCTCCATGAAATCATATCTGCTCGATATTGTTCCTTGTAGCTACCTTCGCTCAAAAGCTTGTTGTAATTAAGGCCATGAAGTCGAGCATATTCACCTTTCAGCGGTCCAGACAGTCGAACAATAGCTACACGCAGACTAAGTGGGGCCAACGAGAAAAGAGATGAAATTTTGCTTGAAATGTATGCAGCGACGTAATCCTTACCAGATTTCCGTTTACCAGATAGTATAAGAATAACAGCAGGTGAAGAAAGCGTTGAATTGTCAGCTGTGCTAGCTGGCATTACAAGTATCTTTGGTCAAGATACAACAAAATTAGAAAACGGCAAATAAATATAATATATTATACAGCAACAGCATTAACAACAATGGCTTCAGGAGTGATCGGAACCGTGAAGCACAACAAATTGAGGCACGATTATCCACCACTGAAATAAAATATTTTACGGTAAAAAATACACATAACAAAATACGAATATGCCACGTAACGATGTTAACCCTGAACTTCGTTTCACTACTGAAAAACTGATTATGTAACACATTAAACATCATAACTGTTAAGTAAATTTAAAAATTAGCAGTGTTTGTTAATGTGTGCATATTTTTAATACAATAGTAAGTTGAACAACATGTGGGTTTCGATCGGGCCTCCAACTAACAAGTTCAAACACAAGAATTGGACTCGTCAGAAATAACAGACATCAAGTGGAAATTAAAGAGAGTGTACCAAACCGCAAAGAACTACAGTATCTACCATTTTTTTGGCATATGAGAATTTCAAAAGCACGCTATAAAGATACAACTGGAACACAATACAAAATTTTTGGAACGAAAAGTACGCTAACAGCACTTATTTCTAGAGAACTACACACAACAAATTGATCTCTTAATGCGCGATTAAATTTAAAATGGCCCCTCTGACCATCCAATTTTATTTAAAGTGTGAGCAGCCGAAAAATTTATTTTCTGTTCGCGAGCAAAACTATTCGGATTTGAATAAAAGGGGTTTATTCGATTGAGTTCGTTGGTACCCCTGATTTACCGATTATAAATCATTCAATGGCACTTCAATAACTATTAGCATTGATTTATGATTAATCTCTGTGCTCAAAGAAATAACACAACTGTGGGATCAAAAGTAATCGGTATTATAGGTTATCAGTGAATATAGCCACTACGGCTAAAACCTGTTTAGTGTTTTACCTCTGTTCTAAATAATATCTAGGAAGACAGCGCACTGGTATCTCGCACGTGAGGGTGAAGCAGAACGAGCGTGGTTTGATTATAAGTTATCATTTTGTGTAATTACCTGGTACAGGATTTTTGATGTATCAACAACTCTAAAATAACTGGAGCCTAAACCCACCGAAAACAACTGACAACAGATGAAATATCTGTACTGGTCTCTCTAGAAAACCAAACTATCATATTTAGCGTACCAAAAACCTATATAGACAATTAGGGTTTTTTGCGTTAAACCCCCAGCACGAAAATTGTCAATTTTGGAAATACAGTGATAATTTGGGTAGCTCTCGACACAGCACGACGACACGGTTGAGAAAATATCCATTTTTGCGCATGAAGAATATTTTTAAACATCTACAGTGCGCCCAGTGGTGAAGGAAGGTGGACAGGACTTGAGTGGTGTGCTGATTGTTGGCTAGGTCCTCATCATACAGTCTGGAAAATAACGAACATTTCCTGTACGAATGGCGAGCCCTTTTTACGTATGAAGAATATGTTTGAACATCTACAGTGCGCCCAGAGATAAAAGAAGGTGGGCAGGACCTGAGTGCTGTGCTGACACGTTTATGACAATTTTCGAAGGATTCCCAATTGGTATTGGGTTTTTAAGCCTAGGTTGTTAATTCAAGAAAGTGTTTAGGGTTTTTGGATCATTCGACTCTGAATGATATATAAAATTATACATTTAGCGCTAATTATTTTTCGAAAATTTTGGGTACCGAGGGTGACTATTGGGAACCTAAAAAACCGAAAAACAATTCGTAATAAAAGCCATCGAAACTGGAATTTTCCGAACCGACTCGTCCAGCTGAGTCGAATGGTGCCACAATTGTCACTGCGTCTTCAAACTTGACCATTTTTGGGTTGGAAATGGGCATACCCGACAATCCTTGATGCCGTGCACGAAGCACATAACTAAACTGCTGAAAACATGTTATATTTTAGAAATTAGGTTCATTGATCGTCAACCCACGGAAAACCTCCCAGAAAGCATCAAATATACATAGGACCTGCAGAAAGACCTATATACAGACAATTCCTTGATGTCTAGTTCGCAATACAGTAGTAAATCTATCGAGATTGCAGAGCGTATTTAAACATAGGTAGACCTACGCCTTTTACTTGCACATCCAATCAAGCTCTCGATAGCATACGTCGACATGCTATTTGTGGGTGTCACACAATAATGCACACGTTATAACAGAATTAACACCGGCAATAAGTTTCTCATGACGAAGACAAACCCCCAAGTGCGAGCTATCAGCCTGCCCGGACGTCACCATAAAATTACAAATTTTGGATCGAGGAACCAATGGGGCGCCATACCCCTGTACCCATGGAACTATGGGTCGCAGAGCAAAACCAACACCGGAAATGAATTTGCCATGCCCAAAAGCCCAACACTTTTCAGCTTTTCAAAGTCAAACTTTTCAGCCGCCCAACATGTGAGAACAAATTTTCGAATTTTCGGTCGAGGAACCACAAAGGTGCGATACCCCAAATCCCATAACTCTTGAGCCGGAGCCTTAATCGTAAAACAAAAAGAAGCATTGGCATTTATCATTTACTATGAAATAAAATCAACCAGAGAAAAAATCCAAAGTGAAAATAAAAATAGAGTTGCAGCTTTTTAAAATTAATACCCGGAACTTGCAAAATAAAATAGCCGGACCCGGAATTTTCGAAAACGAATACCGGAGCAGGACCCGGAATTTTTGGAAACCAACACCCGAAGACGGCCTGCGCAGATAAATCATAAATATGCATACATATATATATTATAGTTTTATACAAATACATGTTATATTGAACAATGTGGCTGGTAATATTACATAATAATGGCTGGTAATAACGTAACTCGAAATGGCTCGTAGTCTATAGCAACCATTTCACAGATTACCTTATCGATATTGGCGATTTGCTGCGCATCAACTGAAACATTTCAATTGAATTCTTTATCAAAACGTGCTATTTGTTGTATTAGCTTAGATCGAAACTTTTGACGTTTAACGTAGCTTTCTACTAGTGCAACACTAGTTCTACATTTCTGATACGGTAGATAGGATTGGTTTTAAGGTAAGCTCGAAGCGCATCCATAAAAATAATACGAATTTTCACCCGTCGAGTTTTAAAGTGGCTGGTCTATTATATAGTAATTTAACACCAAGTGCAAGTCATTTAACTTGAACCCTCTGCAATAATAATAATTGGGAAGGTTTTCTCGTCAACGTGGTAAAATTGTATCAACTTTTACGTGTAAGTACAATTCAACTAACTTTGTATGTGGCACATATTAAAAGTTACGGCTACAGTTGTAATTTGTCTGCGTCTTTAGTGCGAGATAGCATCGTTTGAGCAGCAAGCTAGCATAAAATTTTGAAAATTGATTATTTTGACCAGATTCTCAGCTAGAATGGAGTATCCTTAGAGTTATATAGTAGCGACTATTTTCGGCGACTATTACATTTTTCAACACAACCATCGCTTATATCTAAACACCATTTAATTTCACATTATAATCAGTCATCAGATGGTTCTTTTTGGTAAGAATGACGATTAGTGAACATAATATATCACTGGTTATTAAATCGTAAAAATTATTTATTAAATTATTAAAAATCGAATTAAAACGAGCTAGAACCGTAGGGTTTCGAATTAAAATCCGCCATTAAATCGGATCGCAGACAAGTAGTTCGTATATGTTCGGCAGTACAAGGACACAGACCCGGACCTTTCAAAATAAAATAAACGGACCCGGGCCCCGAATTTTTGAAAACAGGTCAAGCTCAACAGGGTCTTCTTTCCTCGCCGATTTCGCGGTGCCCGTTCCCACCGCTGTGGTTTCGCTAAATAGTAGATAGGGACAGTATGAATCTAGTTGATCCATTCATGCGCGTCACTAATTAGATGACGAGACATTTGGCTACCTTAAGAGAGTCAAAGTTACCCGGACCCAGAATTTTTCGTCAGAAACACTCGGAATACCAGGACCCGGATACAACTCTAGATAAAAATAACCTTGCTTCCGTGAAGGGTACTAAAATGTGGTAAAAAACCCACGCTTTGACTTCTGACCTCGGAACCAGACATCAAATCAAAAACGCTCGGAAAAGTACACGGTGAATCGACTATGCCCAAGATCATGAAAATCGGCCAAGTCGTTCCCGAGCAATGGCCGATCACACACACAGACGAAATTTAAAAAATTTCACCCCTGCAGCATACAATCCCCACTATGTTACACTACGCTCTCATAACTAAACATATGAGAGCACTACATTGCGGAAATCAGGTTCGTCGTCATAAAACCCTTGAAGCCCCATGAAAACGTAACCAGAAAAAATGGAAATCTAATGAACGATTTTGAAAACTGAGGAATTTTAGAATTTAAATTAACCGACAATAGGGGTCGATAAAGCACGGTTCCTTTGTCTTCGTGGCATAAGGCAAAATTCATATATACTGCTTATAAAACCCAGACCAAAATCGTCTTCCCAAAATGGCACAAGAGAACATCGCTATAAATAGTGTCTTCGCGGTAGCCCCGAACTTAGGGTTTACGGGTTCTTTCCAAGAGGCCACTATTTAAAGTTTGCAACTAGTTACGGGATGGAATGCCAAGATATCCGGATACCACTACGTCGCGGATAATATCCGGATATAACTGGCCTGTCCACAGCCCTCCGAAAAGTGGGGGGGAACATCGGGGGGCCCCATGTTCATTCTCGGGGGAAATTTCAAAGTGGGGGGGATAAACTTTGTAATACAAAATATTTCCATATTTTCATGCATTTTTACTACTGTGAACGCACTTTCAAGCTAAAAACAATATTTTAGCAGTAGAAATAGTGGTAATTAATGTTTAAAAACAATTTGCAAACAAAGAACATAAAAAATTATTGGAATTACTTGAACATGGGGGTTTCGGCCGAGTGGGGGGACGGACATGGGGGGATTTGGAAAGTGGGGGTCCCCCCACCCCCCCACTGTGGACAGGCCAGTATAATTAGACATTACGATAAGAATACGTTTCATTATGTACCGCTACTAAACTGTGTTACAATAAATCTAACGACACTCACATCATTTATCTGAGACTACAATAACTCGCGCGTTTTTGTTCGCTACGCGAGTATATAACTAGTATAAGGTGCTGTTTAGTCCAATGTATTTTATAAGCTGTGGCACAAACAATATGATCATACTTGAAATAGGCAGATTTTTGTTTAGATAAAATAGATACAACAATAATTAAAAACTTACACTATAATATTGTTGATGGGAATGTGAATAAGTTTAACGAAAAATCCAATGAATCCCATAACAGCAAATCCAATAGCAGTAGCTATAACAACTTTCTGGTATTCTGAAATAACATATGCACATAAATCTATGAAGACAATTTTATGCTGGTGTGCAAACAGGTCCGTAATAACCAGTTTTTAATCTGTATCCAAGTACAAACACAGGAGTTCAGTTTGAAAGTACACTTATACCAATGCAAACCAAGTTATTTTAAACAAATATCATTTATTGTTCACCTCCAATAAGCAAAAAGGTCAAAAATGTGATAACACTTTCTGTAGCGTACATGTTTTCTAAACTTAACAAGGTACGAGAATGGCTACTCTGGTGGAAATGAATAACAAAGTTGTTGCTGAGAAAAAGGAATCCCGCTCGCTAAGTGTTTTGTAAACAGAGTAAACTTAGCGCGTCAGTTTCCTCAACAGTGTACAAATTTCATTTGCCTGTCTGACGCTAAATACAATCTAGCTTCGAACCTTAATGCTCTAATAATTATCATTCTTAGCAATGGCGTGATATTAAGAAATAGGGACCACTGCACAGAATCACATAATAGACCGCCGACGCAAAACGGCATGCGTTTTATCTCTGCACGCAGTATATATATTTTTCGTCAAACGAACTTCAAATATAAGCCGAGGCACGGTCAAATCTGGAGATAACCAAACGGTAAATCTTTCAGCTAGACTACATCCTTGGCTACTTCATTCACAGACTGTTCTATATTTTGGGGGGTAAACCGCTGCCCACTGACCTTAGAATGATGGTCGATAGGGTTAGACAAAGATTGAGCAACGGGCACTTCAAACTTTGCAAGAGGCCGTAGGACTTCGCTGCGCTGCGCCCACCATATACTGAGGAACACCTGAGTGTAGCATCACCAACCGAAGACAGTTGGAATTCATTGAAGGGCGTAGTTAACGCTATGGTGCAGGATGTACTGTCCCGGAAGGAAAGACCAAAAAGGTACATTGGGTTGGCGATGCAACTATCGCTGCAGCCGAGCAACTCAATCTTGCCCCGAGTCAACGCCAAGATAAAACCAGTGAAAACGCCTCGCAGGTTGCATCAGTGAAAACAAGCATCGGCATCTTAATGATACTGTATTCGAACTACCACAAGCAGCCGTAGTTCACGAGGTGAAGAAAGTATTTCGGCTGACAAAGAAATTCGCGACCATTGCAAAGGATCAAGGGAATAGTACGAGAACTGAGCGAATGTCCGCTGGTTATAGGGCAGAGCAGATAGACCGTTGACAATAGTATTTCGACAATCTGCTAAACCGAAAAGCACCAGAGATCTCCATTCATATATAGACGAATGGGATTCACGGGCTACAACGATTGCAGCAGCGATACTCCGTCAGAACAAGAAATCACACAAGGAGTAAGGTCCCTTGGCAACGGTCGAGCCACCGCCGGAAACGGTACGTATACCGCCAGAATGCTATAGAAACTGGGCAATACTGCGTTAACGAGGTACCGGTATTCTCTAATATAAAATCTGCAGTGACAGTCATACCTCAAAAATGGAGAGTTGCAGTCGTATCCACAAAAAGAGATAAATCAATCTGCGAAAACTATAGGAGCATTCCGTTGTTAAATATAACTTTCAAAGTTATGGAAAGTATCATAGGCAATCGCTTCATACAATTCCGTGAGCGACTAATGCTGGATGAGCAGTGTAGGTTTGGTCCGACCGCAGCACGATTGATCAAATACTCAACCTCCACTTTGTAATTCAAACGCGCCACGAGTTCCGCCACCCTGTCGCGGCAGCATGTGTTGACTTCAAAGCAGTGTTTGACTGAGTCCATAGAGCATCGATCTATAGGATAATGGACGCCAACGGCGTGCCGGATACTAGTGCGGATGATCAAGCGGTCAAGGTACTCTTCGAACCATCCTACTGTGTATTCTGAATACACGGGCAAATGTCCAATGCGTTTGAGGTCAAGTCAAATGTAAGATAATTGTCCATATTGTCCCCAACGCTATTAAACCTCGCCGTTAACTGGGTGATGCGAGACTAACTGACCGATACAGGCGGAATGGTCGTCAACGAGAGCGGGGAACGGTCACGCCCCGTGACCGAGCATTCATAACATGGAAACGACAAATCGTTGTAGATGCAGAACCACTCTTCCACGGAACATCATATCGAAGCTGGCGAAATTGTCCAGTTCGTGTCATAGCCCGGGTAGCAACAAGCAGGGACGAGTGGCGAGCAGTTGTCAACATGGAGGTGCCCTGCAACCGCATGGTCAGGTAAATCAGTTATATATGTATCAGGGAATGACCGGAGCCGACATTTATCGGGACCGGAACCGTTCATTTAAACCGGATCCCGAATCTGGTCCTCGAAACTTATATATCTGTAGCAAAATATATTAAGGGAGAAATGAATGCACAGAGGTTTTAAAACGTATTAATAACTTTTACATTAAGCTAATGTATTGCTATGGCATTACTGCATCTCTGGAACTTTGAAGAGACAGAGGGAGTTAATAATGTTTATTTGTAGGGTTTGGACCCCAAGAGCAAAAATGCCTTCCACTATACAGTCTTGTGTAAATTGCGTCAAACTGATTTGCTTGTAACTAAACAGCTTCTATGGAGCCTAGACTAAACACTTTAGTTCGGTCTCCAATCGCCTCCCTTTACTACACATTCGTTTGCTACGTGTTATTACACAGGAAACTTAAAATTATTGGTTTATGTAATTCTAACAGAAAAAGGTATACTATAATTTTCTGGTCAGTGGTCAGAGACATTGTTTAGGCTAGCGTTGGGCAACCAGTGCCGTCAGTAGATGATAATGAAGATAACTTTTTTAGCAGAACGATCCTACTTACGTTTAACACAGCAATTTTGCTGAATTAATCATTTATTTTGTTTGGTCGTATTAGAACTTGAAGTTTGTGTTTTCTTATATAGTGAGGGCGTTTAGTATGCTAAACAAGCTATATATAGCAAAGCGCTAATAACAGGAGAGCATGGTAAGTGATGAACCATTAGGTTTGCTTTATAACTCAGTTTAAATCTTAACTATAGTCATTATGAAAATTCGCCGAAATCTAAAGTTTGACACCGGAGGAAAAGCAGCAGAACAGTTTATAACATATAATAAACATATACAGTACGCGCCAAAAATAACTGCCACCATTGCAGCGAGCGAGAAGTGCAATAATATGTTTTGACGGCGGAAAAAGAGGTGGTCGTTTCTAAGGAACATATATACACAGACAGGCATTTTGAAGAATAATTATGTGAACCTATTTAAGGTACATACATACCTTTTCTATCTGGCTTTGTGCAACGTTTGACAAGTCTAACCGAATCTTTGAAGAATTGTTTACCAGGTTCGACTATGGCCAGTATTTGATCCATACTAATTTTATGTTGACATGAACACAGATGTATATATTTGCTAAAAAGTAATCTATGCACAGTAAGTTCATTGCAGATAGTCAGCTGTTAGATATCAGAACAAACAAAGCTGTTTTATAACGAAAAATATTTAATAACCCGGTATAGAAAACCGACTACTGAGAGAACCGACTTTACGTAGCTAAAACATTGGCGGCTATACGTACGTAGTCACCAACTCCACTAATTAAGGAATAATTTAGAATTTTTAATTATAGAAAAAAACATTTTGCTGGTATTTTAGCATGACGCGGTGTATATACAGACAAAGTGCGGGCTTAGTGGTTATCAAGCTAAACTGACCATTAATATATTTTATGCATATGAAATGGAAGCTGCATTTTCGGTAACATTTATCAAACAGTCAAAGTGAGAACGACAACCAAACCCAGAACTTTACGTATAATGGAGGCTTTTCCACAGGACAAAACTTTTACCTTGGGAGCTTTTAGCTGGTGGCCCAGGTTCATCCAATCAATTTCCCCCAAATAAGTTTTGGGCGAACAGTGGCCTATACTAAACTGTGGTTTTGCAATTGAATTTTATCGTTTTTTCATGCATTTACAACGCATATATATCGTTATTTTTGTTGCATATTATTTACTTGCTGAAAAGTATATTTCAGTAGACTGCACTTCATTTTGCGAAATTTTGCCATGAACAGCCGATGTATAAATACTACAACAACATAGTTTATTACCGGCCAAGCCAGCCTTATTACACAGAACTGTTATGCATTGTCCATACACTGTCCATGGGAGATATAGCGAAGATGAAAGATCCTGTTATACAAAAATAATAGACTGACATGTGGTAAATAAACAGATAAGAACAGAAAAGACATAGAGCCACTTTATTAGTACTGAGTTTTGTTGTAACCATTTTTGTGAGGATGGTCATTTTGGTGTAACCCGAAATACCTGAACGGAGAGGGTTGAGCTAGATGCTTCCAAATTGTACTTGATTTGATTTATTATTAACAATCATACCATATGAATACCACATATCGCTATATATAACAAACAACAACAAATATAAAAATATACAGGAAGTAGTATTTAAGCAATATGTAATAAAAATTACATAGCTAGAGTTATAATAGCATAATATTAAAAAATACATAGCTAGTGAAAATATTTAAAAATATTGACAAAATTTTAAAAACACAATAAAGCAGTGAAAATTGCTCCAATTAAATGCCAAAAATGGAATCAGCGCACAAAATAACCCTATGTATCACGATATTGTTATTAGCGGCGAGAATCTTCCTTAAAAATTTTGTCATACAAAAAATAGCGATAAGTAAAGCTGAGGTGAAAAGACACAAGAATAATTGTTAACAAAGAACAAGAAGGAGAACAATCCCACTTATACTTGCACTATTGGCTATTCCGTTTGAGAAAATGTGATAAATCGACGTTAGCAAGTCGTTTACGATAAAGTTTGGCATTTGCAGCAGCAACCAATGGTTTGTCTTATACAAATTCAGGAAGCGTATTCCTTATACGAACTATATATACGGTGAAAAAAGTTATGTTGCATGATGTTACAATTACGACGCCGAATACCCGAATGTCACAGTCAAATATGATCAATGACCATGTTATATGTAGCAGTGCAAATTGTGGCCTCCCTATCAATGTGGACGCCGGCGATACCTATGTGACTTGATGCCCCTGCCGTCTCTATTTCCACACATCCAAACAATGTGGAAACGTTACCCCAACTTTATTCCGGGAAATATCGAAAGCCAATAGTCAGGTATATTGGGCCTGCACTCGTTGGTCTTCCTGCTGTTCGGGATATGTTTAGTGGGATTAGTGCCAACACCGAGAAAATTGAATCGTTGTCAACTAAGGTTAATAAGCTCTGCGTGGCTGTTTCGGCGCTGACCTCGGGCAATTCAGCCTTGGAGACGAATGAGCAACCAGCTGCCTTATCTCTACCACGGGTTGGGGGCGATACCACTCCCCAAAACTCAGATATTGTGTCTTCTGTGATTTCTGAAGTCAACGCAGATCAAACCTCATGATTTTTAATTTGGCTGATGGCACTACTCCAGATCGGGCGCTCTTTGGTCAGCTGTTGATTGCAACGAATACAGACCCAAATGAAGTCAGTGTTAATAAAATGTTTCGAGTTGGTAGCAAAGCTCAAGGAAGAGTTCAACCTCTAAAGATTATTTTTAATTCAGCAGATGATCCAATGAAAATACTACGCAACGCTAAGAATTTAAAAAATACAGCTGATGGTCGATTTAAGGAATGCAGTATTAAACGTGATCTAATTAAAATGCAGCGTACTGAGGAGCTGAAACTGTTTAACGAGTTGCGAACACGCAAAGTTGCTGGTGAACAAGTACATATTGTTCGAGGTATAGTAGTTCCAAAAAACTAGCTAATTCATGTGTAATAAGTACGATTATTACTAATGATAATGATTCATAATAATAATAATGATAACTACTATTTTAACGGTTTTAACCCAATTGCATTCAGATATTATAAAAATATAAAGTAAATTTATTGAAATAAGATCGCTTCTCTGCTAAAAACCAATGCTCACAAGGAATAATTCCGTGACATCAACTGCCGAGATGTCTAATTGCCAGTCTTGTGGTAAAAATATCACAGATATCGATACTCGAATGAGCTGCGGTAAGTGCCGTTCGTTGTGGCATCGTAAATGCGCAAAAGTATCTGCTGCCGCTGCTGATTCCTTGAAAACCGGTGGACCCTTCCGGTGGTTTTGTTTATCGTGTGCTCCATGCATCGACGATGATTTAGAAAAACTAGTCACGCTTGAAGCTCGTATGGAGAAATTTGAATCTACTCAATCAAATTTTGAAGCTACATTGGCAAACTTTGGTAAAAAATTGGATCTCTTGATTTCAAAACAGGGTGCCCCCGCTCTGCCCCAGCCTGTTCCAGACCAGAATTTGCAGCGGCCAACGACGGTTGATGATAATATAGTAACGAGTAAAGTTATTAAAGAGATTGACGACCGCGAACGCCGTAAACGTAACCTTATCATTTCAAATTTCTCTGAAAGTAGCAGTGGTGATGTTAATACTCGTAAGCTTCATGATAAAGGTGGTTTTAAAGATATATGCGGATTGTTAGGCGTTGACATTACCGATTCAAATGTAGTAGCTTTATTCCGGTTGGGGAAACAAGATCCCGAAAAACCACGTCTTCTGAAAATTGTTTTGGATTCGGTTGATTTAAAAGATAAAATATTAAGCAAAGCATCGTTACTTCGCTCGGTCGAGCTTGATAATATGTATGCTAATTGTTATGTAAACAGAGATCGTACTAAACTTGAAGTAGATGAGTATAAACGTTGGCGAACAGAACGTATGCAACGTGATCGTGTAGCAAAAAACTGAGCGCTTTGACAATTACTAAAACAAATTATTGTGTTTCAAATGGTCTGTCTGTTTTTAATAATGTTTTGTCATCTAATGTTTTACCCACTACTGCTGCTGTTACTACCAATACTACTACTACTACTATTCCTGCTAGTACTACCACAACGGCGCCTAGTCTTTACAATCATTCAAACTCTAAACTTAAATGTGTTTTGCTTAATGTACGGTCCTTGCTTAATAAAATGTATGTCTTTCAATTATTCTGCAATCTATATGCTTTTGACATTATATTTGTAACGGAAACATGGGCTTCGAGTCAGAACGATGACAATCAGCTGGCGTTGTCAGGTTTCTCCCATTTTAGATGTGACCGCTGGGGCAGGCGAGGCGGGGGTACCATGATATACGTTAGAGACGTTCTCCAACCAGTTGTTACAGTAAATTTTCCGCATACCGCTGATGATGTAGTGTTTTGCGAAATCCGTGACACGTATCGTAGAAATGTTGCATTAGTATCCGTCTACAGAGCCCCTTCGTCTACTCATGACAATGATAGCAGAATATTAGACTATATTAACCGTATTTGTTCGGACAATCAATATAGTGTAGTTTGTGTATGTGGCGATTTTAACCTGCCTGAAATTGATTGGGTGCACAACTCGTGGCCTCCACGTCGGGATAATTTCATGAACTGTTTCTCGTTATGTGGTCTTGAACAGCTAGTCGAATGTACTACCAGGGGTGACAATATTCTTGATCTTATTTTATGCACCGCTCCAGAGATTATATCTAATGTCCAAACTGTTGCCTCCCTCACAACTGCCGACCATGACGCCGTCGTGTTTGATCTTGGTTTCTCTGCAGCTCGATTGCGCTCTGCTATGACCACAAAAAATAGACTGGACTGGAGCAAAGCAAGTGGCGGGAAATAAACATCAATCTAGGTGCAGCAAATTGGGTTCAGTTGAACGAAACACTATGCAATGAAGACTTCTGGTTGACATTGAAGAATATGATGTTGAATTTAGTCAATAAATATGTTCCTATGAAAACGAGACGTCGCCAACGAAAACCCTGTGGGCGGATGGCACAGCTTGGCGCGCGTTAAAAGTAAACAAAATGCTTATAGACGATATAAGCGCTGCAACACTCAGGAAAGCTGGTAATGTATCAACAACGCTGTAATGAGGCTGAATTTCATGTCAAGGAATCAATTAAGCGATTTGAGCGTAAGCTATCGGACAACATAGATCGGGACCGGAAATCATTTTTCTCTTACGCATTTCGTCGACAATGCATGCATTCTGAAATAGGTCCCTTGCGCGATGAGTATGGCGAACTATCGAAAAGTGCTGAACAAGACGTGGAGATATTTAGTAAATTTTTTAGTTCCGTTTTTTCCACTGAAAACTACGTTGCAACAACGACTTCACCACGTACAACGTCCAGACTGGCAGATGTCAAATTTTCTGAGGATGACGTTTTGAAGGCACTATGTGCGGTAAAATTAGATGCGTCTCCAGGGCCAGATGAAATTTGTAATCAATTTTTGTACAACACTCGAAATACTATCTCACATGTGCTTTACCTTCTCTTCCGCAAATCCCTGGATGAATCTATTCTCCCGCATGATTGGAAACTCGCAAACGTGGTACCTATCCCAAAAAAGGGAGACCGCTCAGCATGCAACAATTATCGACCAATTAGTTTATCATCGACTGTGAGCAAACTTATGGAAAAAGTCGTGAGATCATCGATGATGGCTTACTTCACGGAAAATAATCTGCTTTACCGCTCACAACATGGGTTTCTAAGCAGTCGCTCCACCACAACTCAGCTGCTGGAGTTTTTCGATTATGTGACGAAATGTATAGATCAAGGAGATTGGATCGATGTCATCTATGTTGACTTCAAGAAGGCGTTCGATAAGATAAACCACTCTGCACTGCTTCACAAACTCGAACTTTATGGTATTTGCGGAAAACTTCTCAAGTGGATATCTGCATTCCTCATTGACCGTAAGCAGCGGGTTCGCCTAAACGGTGCCTACTCGTCCTGGTCTAATGTCGTCAGTGGCGTCCCACAGGGCACAGTATTAGGCCCCCTATCATTTTTAATATTTGTTGATTCTATTGACGACAATGTTAGTTGTGGTTTGCGGACGACTTGAAACTCTGCCGACGGATCTCGAGGCACGATTCTGAACTGTGTACATCGGCTCTCCAACTTGATATTGATAGTTTAATGACTTATTGCAATACTAACTTGCTACACCCAAATCTAAACAAATGCTGTGTTCTCAACTGTGGAGATGGAAACCCATCTGCGCAATACTTTATGAGTGATGAGCCAATCCGAGCTGTTTCTTCGACGCTGGACCTAGGTGTAACCGTCGCTCAATCCTTGAAAATGTCTGATCACTGCGCTTTTGTTGCCAACAAAGCTAGACGAGTCGTGAACTTGTTGCGGAGAACTATTGTCAATTGGAACAAGCATGTCTTCCTGAATCTTTATCGTAGCCTCGTGCGACCTCATCTTGAGTATACCGTCAATATTTGGTCTCCACATTACCAACGTGACATCCAAGTAATTGAGCGAGTACAAAGACAAGCAACTAAATTGATCCCATATATTCGACGGTGGCCATATGAAGAAAGGCGGAGATTTCTGGGTTTGCAAACGTTGGAAACTCGCAGAACTAGAAGTGATCTTATACTCGTATTCAAATTGACGCATAACCCAATTGATCTACCAGAATCGGCGTTCTTCAATCCAGGCCCCACTATTGCCAGAGGCCACAATTATAAGCTGGTCCCGTTAGACACACCTCGACTAGACTTACGCAAATTCTTCTTCAGCCATAGGGCTGTGTCATATTGGAACGCTCTTCCAGCCGATGTTGTAAATGCTACCTCATTGTCGTCGTTCAAACTCAAGCTTCATGCGTGTGGTGCCTTGTCAAATTAATACTCATTTCAATATATTTTTTTCATGCTATCTGGCCTTGCACAAATGCAAGGCTGAAATTCTCCAAGGAAAAAGTTTGAAAACAACGACGAAACAGTTCAACACCTTGGAGAAGAAAAGGT